>JABFPB010000486.1:0-37510 GCA_022817645.1 Ceratoteleas bidentatus
GTGCAAGTCGCTCGGACGTAATCGGCACGCTTCTGTTACTAATTTACCGCAGATGAGAGAAATGGTTTGTCCGTTGAGTTCGAAAGGTTTGCCAAAGGATTGTGGTGTAATTCGGGATTAAGTAAATCTGTAAAATCATAAACGCTTACAGCATTGAAGGAAATTTCGAGTTTATGGAAAAACGTAATATACGGAGAAAATGAGATTGCACAATCGCACTGAGAAAAGTGACCCGGAATATTGTATTATCAGTTGGCAGTCGCGACGTATCGTATCTTATCTGGATGATCTCAGCTGGTGATTGGCACGACACAATGAATTTAAAGTGACTTCAGTGTAATTTTGCGTGAATTCCCTGTGAAATTTGTTGTTGTATCTTCGAAGAACTTCCAGATTAATTTTCAAAGAAGTGGTGAAATTTCACCGGTTAGACAGTAAATCCCTATATCCTGCTGATGCCCATTTGCAATAGTAGATTAGGCAGAAAAGGACAAAATTTTAGATTTCTTACTGAGTCCTCTTACAGAAAGAGTCGAAGCTATCGATTTTTAAATCAATCTTTTTTTAATATTACTTAAGACAGAACTTCAGTGAATTCCAAGGACGAATTCCAGGATTCCCGCGCCATAATTTAGCGTCGTTTAACAATTAACGGACACGAAATTATCGACGAGAGAAATTCAGACTTTCGCCGACGATCACAGGAATTTCATTTCGGAAGAGTTATGTCTCACATGTTTGTCAGACATCTGTTTCGCCTACAGCCTTCGCAGTTGAAACGAGTCACTTCGCACGGTTCGCCGGTTTTAAGGCGCAACAAATGCGTTCGCCAAAGTTCCCTCAATTGCTTTGTCTTTTATTGTCCCCTTTTGGTCTGTGTAAATCAATTCAGCCGCTGTTCGACCGCCCATCCATTCGATGCATTCAATTAGGGTCGCTTTGTTTATCTCGCAAAAGTTTACCAAGGAAAAATATTCTATTCCGAACTGCCATACTTGTACGCCTATAAATACACCCAAATTCTGGAACTCGTAGTTCAAGCTGCACATTATTTATACGCAAAGTCCTCTTTGAATTGCTGTCTTTTTTCACGCAGAAATCGCTCAGCACTTAATAAGTGTTCTATTAACATTTTCTTGATTGATATTAAGTTTACTTGCATGTTGATGTTTCCTCAACATTTAGTCTCTAGAGTGTTACGTATCGCTGACTTTACGTTTCACAATTTAGAGCTCGAAAACTAGTTTCTGACTTACCATGTAATTTCATAAATTTTAATTTGATCAGCTTGAAACTTGTGCATATTATCCTACACACGTAAAACTTTCAATATATGAAATTAAACAATCATTTTTTAGGAAGAAACCTATCCGTCATGTGGCGAATTTTTACGAAATTAATGGAGCGCCCAACTCGCTCGGAAATTCATTTAATTTTATTACGCAAAGCATTATCCCAGAAAATACTTTAGGCGATAATTATGGTCGGGTAACGTTTCAAGCGTTATAGCGTTTAAAAAACGTCGAAGTGATTTTCATTGTTCCGTATCGTCCTTTATCAGTTACAATTATTTTATCTTTGTTCGGAAAAATGGAGTCAGGCGTGATAAAAATTGCGCAATTAAATTTTCGAATAGATTGGTGACGTTGCGACGGTAAGAGTTGCGTTTCGGATAACATTCGATATTGCTTTTAAAAGAAGTGATTACTTGTAAAACTGGACTCTGTAATAGGAGATTCTTTGACGAGCAAATATCAATTGCAAGGGAAACGAGATTTAAGGTGGGAATGGCGTGACAATCAGATTGCACATTTGTTCGAATACTCGTATAAATAATGCTGACTGTAATATATTTTAATGTTTTAATTGCAAGGACGTATTTTATTACATTTAATACCATTACTCGAATCAGTATGTTAATTTTATTTATCCGTTAATACATTTATTAATATTTTCGATTCGCACTCATATTTTATTACAAGCGCAGTTTACTTTTCTCTTATTTTTATTACTAATTTATGAAATTGTTAATATTAGTTATTATTAAACATCACCTACAAAAGTGTGAACAGTATTTTCAGGAGTTACTTTTCTTATTCTCATAGAAAAAATTATTCAAGTTTAAATCTAACCTATCATCACAAAATAACACAATTATTCAACCGATGTTTCAACCTACTTGTGGTGAAATACGCAATGACAAAAAATGTAAAACATATTTAGTACGACAATCATCATAGTATTTATTATTTCGCCGAAAACCTTTCAGTTGTTTGACCGAAATGTGAAAAAGGCACGCGCAGAAAGGAGGGAAGAATTAATTTTACTTTCATTGCTCCACAACTGTCTCGCAAGTAATTTCGCCACAAAAGGTTCTTTGAGCGTACGGGGAAACGACGAGACGTATTTTCGTTTGCGGATGTTTAAAGACAAAAGTGGAGCAATGATTGAATGACGCAATAACCTCGATATTTAAAATAGGCTCATTTCCAGCGGCGATGGAAATACGCGGTTTTTCGGCGCACGGCGCTGGCCCCGTTTCGCGACGAAGATCTCGCCGCCGGCGACACTTAGATGGCTTTCCGGAGAACGGTCTCGACGTCCGATACCGTCGGGAATTACGTTCGACGGGACACTTTGCGTCCCACATTTCGTAATTAGCGTCGTTTGCAATGTTTCGAGTTAAGTGTTTGTTCAGTTAACGGGAAGTGGAAGAAAAAGGGAAATGTAATTTAAGGTTGCAGTGCAACTAGGGATTGTAACAAACTGTTGCAATTCTGTGGCAGACGCGCAAACTATTTCACTTTGTCACTGCATTTGCATCGTTTAAGCATCTGCACTGCATAAGCATCGTTTGATCGTGGTAAATTGAAAACGTGATGTTGAAAATATTTCGAAGATAAAAACAAATTACTTCAAATAACTTAGAGTTTTATTTCTAGTTAAGTTCTATGAGAATGGAATTTTCAGTTTGGAAATTCCAATTCCAATAACTTTTAAAGTTTTGAATAGATCAATGAATGAAAAAATTCACTCTAAATTGAAATTCATCGACCCATTTGGCCCTAAATTAAGATTCTATCGCAAAATCTTTGCAAATTTAAAATTAAATTTCTCTTTCTGAACGAGTTTGCTAACTCATATAATCGCTGCGGAAAATGGTCTACTTTTTCCTATCGGAACGCCAAAATGAATGAAAAGAACGTTGGAGATCATTTTTCCATTGGCGCATTTCAGTTGGCGACTTTCGATTAACATATTAATATAATCGCGATAGCATCTTAAACAGAATTCCAATTAAAAGTCGATCCGCGACGATTTTCGGGGAACAAAACGCGTCGAGTTCAAACGTCGCTAGGTCCTCACACTATCACTCTGTCAGTTAAAACCCGATATTAATATATTTCAATTCTCTGCAGAAATAAGCATTCTTCTAAATTAACTATTTCTTAACTCTTCCCTACACTACTTTCATTCTATAAGTATTTTTCAATATGCTAATGATTATCTTTTCAATAACAAGTAAACGTATCAAAATGAAAAAATATTAAAATCCGAGTCTAATTCGACAAACCTCTTCGATTTCCTCCAAAATTTCCCGACTCCTGCAGGGTTTCCCTTAGGGTGGCTTGGCAAAACGTAAATAAGAAGCCAATATCGCCAACTAATGGATTTTTTCGTTTCCACCCAAGCCGGCTGGAAAATTGCCCGAAAATAAACTTATTTATCAACACGATGACCCGTCACGTTCACGTAAGAATCTTCGCGCCACCTATCGGCCGTTTCTCATCGACTTTCGAGTTACATTTTCGCGCAGTTGATCAGTGGCGTCCGTTTTTCACAGTCTCGAAAAAAAGGAAACAAAATCCCTACCCCTCGGAATAAAAAAGATGAAAGGTCGTCCTATTTCCGCGCTCCTGAACGGAGGTCACGCAAATTCCGCTTGATCATCGGGTTCATAAAAAAGGCGGGAAATCGGGCTGTGGAATCGAGTAAGGGATTGACCAAAGGGTTTTTCGCATTTAAAAGTGCACTCCTGTCGCATCCATCAACTAATGACGACCTCCTTTTCCGCAGTTTCTTGTCCTCTTTGACCTGCTCTCGTTTAATCATCAAAAAGAGTCCCGGCCGAACAAAACTGTTTACCATTCGCGTGCGCATTATGAACCGCGCCATTTACTAATAGCAAAGGCGATCCGCCGATGATTCTGCCAGTCGAATCTACGGTCGAACGATACGCCGCGAAACGAGAAGGAAGAGCGATACACTATATCAGGAAATAGAAAAAAGGATCGTGCGGATGACATATCGGAGGTCGGCAGTGAGGGGGACGAAATGGGGGGGAAGTGGGCCGAGCTTGATTTCGAGCACAAATGTTGGAACGAGAAAAGACGGGGGAGGGGGCAGATGGCTGACCCGAATACGTCTCGCTCGGGGACACAATCTCGGAACATCTTTCATCGATAATACTCTACACGGATTCTTGTGGGCCGCGACCGACAATGTCGGCCGAAATAGGCTCATCAACTACTTGTTCAATTAAGTTGGAAAGGCGCGAACGGTTTATCGATATCCACGTGATTTACGCGGCGGATTGGAGCCGTTTGACGTTTAATTCAGAAGGGGGGGGAGGAATTTGAGACCGAAAATCGGCGACAGACATCGGTGAACAGAACGTCAATAGGAATAAGTAATTGATGATGATGAGACAAGAAACATGGGAATAAACCAGTGGATATACTAGAAATTGAATTATTTTTGTAGTATTAGCAAGGTATAAACAAACTTCGTACTAAGGTATTTTGTATGATATGAGAGTAAATATGTAGACTCGTATTTCAATAAATTGTTATAGACCGTCCAATATAGACAGTCAAAACTTCTATAAACTTGAAGTCGAAATTTCGTAAATCGGTACCAGTAATAAACCTAAACTAGAATTTATTTTTTATATTTTAATAAATTTTGAACGAATCATTTCACTAAGTCTTGTGATATGATATGAAGGACGAGTAAGAAAAACATGATTTCAAAAAACTATAACAAATTGTCTCCGATTAAACACTTATTTGTCGAACGAGGACAATTTTGGAGGAAATAGGTCCATTCTTGTGCCAATTTTAAGCTTTTTTCTCCTTTTTCAGTTTTGGGAGAAACTTTTGATAGACTTTTCACGATAAAAACAATTGAGAAATTTGCATATCGCGGATGAACCGGAGTTCATTGTCGATCACTTTTTGCGACACTGCGCAAAGTTTGCGAAGCTGCAACATTCCCCGGCTCGCAAAAACGCTGCCAAAACTGTAACGAAGCGGAGCATTTAGCATTTATTTATCCGAATTTGCGCAGCTTGTTAACAACCGCTTTGTAACGCAGACTTAATCCTATTAGAAAAACGGTCCGGGCAGCTCGAACTTTCGATGGCACGAAAATGCATCAACTTGGCAAATTAAATAGCATTCATGACGCGAACGTTACAAAATGAAGTCGCAGGGTCCCATTGATTTATCGCGCAATGCGATAGCATTGTAGCAACAATAATTTCGCGTTTGAAAACGTGGGGCGTAGGTCGGACAAATGTAATTCCCGGTGTATCTCTATTTTCGATTGATATTCTAAATCAGTTACGGCGCGAGCGATATTCCGCGTGTGCGATCGCTGCAGATTTTTCATTGTGTCCGGACGCGAGCAACACACGGGCGAGAAACAATTTCTTCCGAAATTTTTTGCACGGCAACGTCGAACACCCTCGACGCGAATAATGCTCTAGTCGCGCGCGGTTTTTCCAATCACCGAAATGGCGTATTTTTCAAAACATGCGGATCTTATTTATCGAATGGATATTTTCTACATAACGTTTAAAGGTTTTGTAGATGAAAATTGAGTTAAATTTGAGATAAATTTTATCAAAAAGTTAATAAAATATTTTTTAAAGTAAGTCGAATTGAGAAAGAAAATCAGTTTTGCAGGAAACCTAGTGTGACATTATGATTTTTTTTTGTCATTTTTCTGTGGTTTATGATCTCTAAACAGTGTCCAGGAATAAATAATTGTTCAGTAAAAAAAAGCGATTCGATTGAAATTTTCATTTTTTTCTCTACATGAAACAAATTAGAGAACTGAGGTGAATCGTTATCCAACATTGACGCAATTATATAATTCATAGGATAGCATAAACGGGACAATGTGAAATATATCCGCAAAGCTAATACGGCACTTTTAAACACGCTAATCTCCCCCTCGATCACCCGGGACGACAGTTTTTACGACGTGTGAAATTGACCCCACTTGCTCCTAAGTGGGTAATATACGGCGCTATGTTGATAATCGGAGTTCGCGTTGTGGACAATTATAATAATTGATACCGTGTTTTACGGCCGGGAGACGCGTGTTTGCGTGCGAGGCACGATTATTTATGAATAAAATCCGAGGCGCGCAGTCACTATATCCTGCTGGCTTTATAAATAATCGAATCGCGGACAAATTTATTGCCTCTTCAATAGCACAATGAAACGTTACAGTCAAATGGATGGAATGGCATTGTTTTTCTCTGCCGATATAACAACAATCGAATTAACATAAAAGCTCGCATATTTTATTGCACCACAATTATCACACTGAGAACCAAATTCACCAAAATACCAGTGATTATAGGTACAAGTGAAATTTCTATTTCCGAAATGTTCGACTTCGGAGTTCTCTGATAAAAAGAGCTGTGAAACAAGATTTGAATGTCGAATGTTTTGGGAAATACGCGCTGCCGATATTAAAAACATTTCTTTCGCAGCATATTTATTTACTAACTGTCGATATTTATTTTCATTGTTCGCATGTACTTCTGAACATTTCGGAACAATAGAGACAAATAGAGAAAAGAAAGAACCAGTGGAAAATATTTGTTTATACATTTCTACTTTCAATTTGTCATAGAACGATATTTCACCGTTATTGTTTGTTATTCTATTCTTTTGCTGTTATTTCTCTGTACAACAAGCGTTTGTTTACATCCTATTTAAATGTAAACAAACGTTTATTTACAAGTTGCGTGTACAAATAAATCTTTATTTACATTTTTCAACCAGAGGGTTAGCCTCGCAGTTTTATTAATTATTATGCGCAAAATAAAAACATTCAATTACAGTTCACATAACTGCCAAAAACGATTTAAATCAAATCACACTCAACTTTCGTTGTTATAAAAAGCCTTTATATTTTTATATTTTCATGTCTTTATTCCTATTTCGGTTCCCGTTAATTTAAGTTCCCCCTTTATTACATTTCAAAAAAAATTACAGAACAATCAATCTAAACTTTAAGAACCTTCTCAACTCTTCTTTTGAAACCTTCCACTACCTTTAAAGACACAATTTTTCGACTATTTCGGTAGTGAGTTTGAAAAGGTTCACGCGCAAAATGCCTTCACTTATCGCACCGGCATTCTCACGCGGTTTCGGCAGTTATAAATAAATGCGCAGGCAAACGTTGCCTGGAAGTTACCGAAGGGCAGCAGCGAATGATTGGTTAGCTCATTTTCTCCTTTCCTCGTTTTATCAGCAAAATGAGCTAACGACGTTGCCGTTTCGTTCGACTGCCGTGGCGTATCGACTACTTGAATGAACGAACCAGTAATACGATAAAATAACCGCCGACTAAGCGGACTCATCGCCGAAAAAAGGTCGCAGGAAAAGTGAGGCGAGGATAAAAAAGGAGCAGGCGTTGCTCCGGATGCCGTGGCTTTGAATTCCACACATTTAATTCTATATTTAATGTCCAACTGCATTATAAAAGCATTTGAAACATTTCGTTTCTTAATGCGCCGAGGTATCGTTTGGCAGTATCGGCGAACAATTTTTCCGCGATAAAGTTATTTTTTCATTATTTATGTGCTGATAAGTGGGGTGAATCGGATTCCGTCGCATTTTATTTTCCGTGAACGTTATGGCCCTTTTACGTTCGGCGGGCTCGTTTTATATTATGTCCAATTCCGTAGCTTCTGTGACGACTCTTTCAATACAGCGAACTGTTCTAAGGAAATTGATTTAGAAATTAATTGAAGACACGCAAAACTTATCCCATACCATTGGGTCATGTTTATTATAATTATACATGTTCCATAATGACGGAACAGGTCCAAATTTTGCAGTTTTCGTGTATCTAGAATTCATAAAAGTTAAGGGGACTCTCCACCATTTTTTGGCATCTTTTCACATTATTGTTTATAACTTTTGTTTGGTGTTAGTTATTAAAAATCCGTCCGTAATTTGTATTATCTTAATGGCAAACAAAATGGCGCTAAACACAATCAAGTTGATTGTAATTTGAGTTCCCAGTAAAAATTGGGGTTTTTTACAACTTTTTGTTAATTAATAATAAACTATTGATTTTTTACGGGTTTTTGCTACAGATTATTATTAAGGGACGTAAATTCTACAAAACACCAAAAAATCAAGGTGATTGGATTGAAATTGACGAAAATAGCCATTTTCGTGGAGAGCCTCCTTAAAACTTAATCAATAGGATAGGGAAAGGACAAATATCTCGTTCAATGATAAACCAGTTTTTTGCAAACGAATTTCCCGATTCACTCGTGTAATCGAAAGGGCATAATGAGACTTAAGACTTAGATACGGCCGACCAAAATGGTCATTAAATTATGGATTTTCATTTGTCATTCAATCGCTTCTTCAGAAGCCTCTTACGTTCGAGTTAAGCTGGCGCATTGAGTAAGACAAGTGCAATTTTAATGTCCTTCTTTCGATGTCTTCCTCTCTCTCTTCCCCTCTCTCTCTCCCTCTCTCCCTCTCTCTCTGCATTCGCGTTTAGCTGTTGACGTTGCATGCTTCACAATGTAACTTTTTCTATCAGCCCATAAAACGCGCAACTTACAACCCAACAGAAATATTAAATGGCGTCACTGCGGCGCGAATTCTTTGAACAATTATCACCGCGCGATGAGTTCCATCAACATAAAACCTGCGGCATACAAATGGCACCCCTGATAAAAGTGCGGAATGTCCTCGTAATTAAAGTGCGCACCACGCGTTGATATATTTATAATATAATGCACGATGGACCCTTTCGGCGAAAATGTCGCGCTTCAGGACGTTACTTTTTTAGCGCGTGGGGATAAATAGGGATCGTAAAAAAGCGCACTTTTGTCGTGTCTGCAAAATTTAATTGTTCCTCGGACAAATGTCCTTTTTTCACGACACCTAAGCGACCTCATCGCCAATTCCGGCCAATAACGAAGCGCCGGTTTTTCATTCCCGATTTTTCCCCCAATAAGCTACTATATAATATCCCAGTTTCGCAGGCAAAAAGGACTCGATTCGTCAAAGAAAAGTATGCAAATCGGGCGCGATCGGGAAACAAAAGTGCGTCCGACATTCGTTTCGCCCGATCGATCGCACTCGAGAACAAAAGAGTGCGAAGGCACAGTTAACGCGAAATCATGCGAAAACATGCGGAATCAATACGTTCGATGCAAATGGCCACTTGCACAGAAATTCACGGACAAAATGAATAGGTACTAGCAAAGGTTTACTTCATTTAAGTAAACTATATAATTAACTTGGATAAATAATTTTGTTAATAAGAAATCTCGACCAATTTGACGTGGAGTATCCCATATATAAATATAAATTGCCATACTTTCTGGTAACTTTTATTTATATAAATTGAGTTTATTTCCACCTCCATAAAAAGCTTAGACGTTCTAAAATGTTTACCATAATTTATGGTAAACAAAAATTAGAATTTCCAAAAATTCCAATTTTTCTTTACCAAAGAATTTATGCCGATATTTTGCAAAGTTACCATAGCATGGTAATTTATTATTATTATCATCATTTGGCTGATTTATTTAATTCAAAATTCTTTTTGTTTTGCACTCAGAGTCCGTCATCGACGAGTACGAAAAACACTTCGGCCGCACCTTTACCGGGTAAAAAATGGGTCGCGCGTTCCGCCGAAATTAACCCTCGCGCATAATGGCGCACACGTGAGCGTTTTCCCGCGAGAACGCGGCGATTAGCCAAGACGAGGGCGGCTGCTCTTTTTCGAGCTGTTTCTTTTCGCCGACGAGCGCGGCGCTCTTGCTACCGGCAGGATTAATTTCGCAGCGAAATAAATCATCGGTCTATCTGCGCACCCACGGCAAAAACATTTATCTTGTCCGGCGCGCGACCCCGTAATCCCCGGGCGGGAGCCGACCCTCCAATTTTGATTGTTCATCACGACCCTTAAAAGCAAATTTTTCTTCGCCGCAGTTTAGGAACAGTTAGGGGAAATTAGGCCTCGCGAGGTATCGCGGGGCGAAATCGACAGTGGGTGAGATGGAGGAGTTTGAGAAAGAGGCAGATAAGAAAACTTTTCGGAATGTTAGTATAAGATGTTCTGAACAGGGAGTACAATTTTCCATATTGTACACTATTACAAAAGACATGAGAAAAATGTTCTTCAAATAAGCCAAAACATTTAGATTCATTTTATGAAATGGGGAGGGTATTTTAGAATACTTATGTGTATGATGTTTCTTATATGGAGAACAAATGTGTTCTCCATATTAGAACCAGGAAAACACTTTTAAAATGAAATTTCAGTACATTCAGTTTTATGATGAACTATCCCATATTATAATTCTTGTTTTAGACACCAGAAATGGTATAATTGGCATTGACAATGGTATAATTGGCATTCACATCATCAGTATCATAAAATATGGCTAAGCGGTGCCACTAAGTTACAACCAATCAAATATGTACAATCGAGTAATCTGTAAGCCTATTCTGGGCATACGTTTGCGTGTAATTCGAACATGAAGGGTCTGTAATACGAATAATGCCTTTACTGAAGGGGACTAAATTTCGTTACCGAAACTGGTCTAGATAGTCAACTAATTAATTTATTCTACGTTTTTTCGCAAATAACCCTCAATATCATTAAACTAATTTCGTTTAAAAGTTAATTCGATTGTTTCCCCTTTTATAAAACTGAACCAAAAAAGTTTACTTTACAAATGTAACGCTTACCCCGAAATTGTTTCGCTTACAATTCGCAAACTAATAATCCATTTTTCATTGAAACATTCCTTCTAATATATTCCACATGAATTCCAGTTTAGCTGCAAAATAATGTCTTTCCCAAGGAATGTTTATTTCTATAACTAAACAAAACGACATATTGGACTTCGTGACACGAAACAGACTAACGAACAATTCAATTATTCCAAAAAAGGTCAAAGGGAAAGCAAACATAAACATGTCAAAACTCGTTCCGCAGTCCATTCTCCCGAGCATTATTCCCGCGGTACACTAATTACTTATCTTATTTTGACGAGTGAATATAAATTGAAACGCTGGATTCTATATCCTGTAACCAAAAAGCGACATTAATAAGGTCACGCCGACACGTCAACAATAATCCGAAAAAGTGGTGCGCGTGAAAAACAGCGGTGACATGAATATTCATAGCGCTCTGCGTATTTTGTTTACACAAAAACGAAAGTTACAGCTCGCTCAAAAACGCAAAAAGTTGGTTACCGCGTTTCCGCGTAAAATTATTTATCCAATTTTTGACAGCGGAAAGCCCGCTAAGCATGCCGCGTGAACTTTTACGAGCAAGTTTTCGCGTCGAAAAAGCGTTCGAAGCACCAATTAAATGTTCGCAACTAAATTAGCACTTGCGATCCGATCATTCACATCATGGCCCGGTTTAAATAGCAAAGCCGAGAAAATGACTGAAACGCCGTGTCGAGCGCTAATTATTTTTAATGACCCAGTGATGTAACGGGAGAAATATGAATGAACCCTTTTAATTTCGGGGAAATCGCCATTTTGCAACGCATTATGAGCCGCTTTCCGATACTGCGTTTATTTTTTCACTCGACAGATTGTTCAGTTCAAACAATGGCTCATATACATCGCAGTTTTTTCGATCCTGGAAATATTGAAATTAGTTTAATGCACACAGAATTTCAATAGACAAGATGAATCCTATTATTTCAATTCAACTGGAGATGTTGTAAAATTATAAGATTTTTAAGAACCACTTTTCGGGGTTTGATACATTTTTCAAGTCCGATTTTCAAAATAAAAAAGTTAAATAATACGAACATATAGATTTTAATATCGGAACAGTGAAACTGCGGTGATGGTATTAACCGAAAAAGTGGGAAAGAGTTTTAGCAGATTTGTATATTTTGAGTGGTTTTTAGTCATATCAAAATGAAAAAATGGTTAAAAACAGGATGTTGCCTTCAAAAATTGATACGAACGACTATGCCTTTGAATTTAATTTAACGAAAATACCAGAAATGAATCTCAGTTGATCATATTTTTTTGCTATTTTAACAGCGTTAGTACAGATACATGACATAAAGAAATGTCGGATGGAACAATAACGCGATAAAAATGAGAATGCCGTTGTTTCGGCAATGCGTCTGGATCTGCGAACGTAAAGTGTCGACATAAGTCGGCAGGTGAGCTGGAAGGAGCGCATGTCGTTAAGCAAGCGTAATAAGACCCCTCGAGGACGTCGTTCCATTTGGTCATTCAGCGCAGCGTTTTGTCGAGTGTTGCCGCGCCAGTCTTATTACGCTACTTTATCGTTGCGAATCCTGACAACGGTTATGTCGTGGATGTCGCCGGCACTTGCAGTCCGTCTTTGCCGGTGCCTTTTATTTTCGCGAATTATTCGCTTTACGGCGCCATTTTGATAATTGTCAGACATTAGGATAATTGCTCCACATTTTCTTACACCGTCGCGCTCCTTCGCCGTCAACGCAGCTTTTCCTAACTTTATTCGAATAGTTGTTGGCACTGGTATCGTCACATTAATTTTCTTCATATATTCTTACACTTACTTTAATAATTTTCATAAATTTAGCGAAGTCCAAAAAGGAAATTTTTCAACATTCAAAATGATAAAATGCAAAATACACTTTTTTCACCTTCATCATCAATATCATAAATATTTTAGTTGATTGGCAAATTATTAATTCTTTGAATAATGTCAATTACTAAAAATCTCTCTTCGTCCATATTTTCTTTGTAAGATAAAAATTTCAACATTATCATAAAGGCTCTAATTAAATCCGTACTTCCAGCACTTTTCACGAGAGCGAACTGATGGTTAAATTTATTACACTCGCTACCAAATTGGCTAAATACCGGATAAACTGTTGAAAAATATATCGACGCAAATTATGTCAAACAACGCGCTCTGCGAGCGACACCTGCTTTCATTCATAAAACTCATCTAATTGAATGCATCAGCGAATGTTTGCAGGCACGTTAATTATCCGGACCTATTACTTTTTTCACAATGGAATGTTCAAATTCAACGCCAATCACGACAGGGCTCGGCGAACGTCTGTGCGCGGCATAAAATTTTCAAAAACAACGCCATGCCCAACATGACGCCGGTTATTCGCCAAAGTAGCGCCCAATTAGCCTGACCCGCGCCATTTCGTTCGGTTAATAAATGTTCCCGTCGGACAAATGACTTCATCGTCGCAAAAAAATTCGACCCGCCGCGCAACACAATACCGCCGCACGGACATTTCGGTAATCAAGATAATTATCGGTCTATGATAATTAGCTTCATTTCGGTGACATTAAAATTTTTCCTGCTGCGCTTTTCCATCCGGCGGATTAATCAAAACGTTGAGTTACGGTCTGGTTGAGGTGACATGATCGTAAATAAAAAAATTACATAATGTATTTCAGTTTCGCGAAATTGATATATGCTGCCATGTTGATTAAAGTTGACTAATAACGAAACATTGTGAGAGTGAAGATTAAAAAATGTATACAAACATTGTGTCGTGCAAAAAATTCGGACATTTGTTCTCACATAAAGGATCTTTTTTGCCAGAGGGCAGCACTTTGTTTGTCAAGCAACGAGCTGAGATGATGAACGCTAATTGAACTCGGCCCGCGGTCATAAATTACCGGCAATACAAAATCCGCGTGCGGCTGAATCACGCTGAAAGTTAATTTATCGCTTATCAGCAATTGAAATTTTGTCGCGCGAACGCACACGGCGTGCATTCGTCACTCATTTACATGCCCCTGTTGCGCGTCTGTAAATTAATTTAAATAAATTATTGCAAAGCATTCATATTCATTTGCATAATTAATCGCGCCCGGTCCGGCTGACGCGATTGAATTGCGCGACCAAGCCGCTCAAAATGGATTAGTTTCTTTGCGGGCTACGAACATTTCGGCGAACGGACGATCCTTCGGCGAACAATTGACCCGGTTTCCGTCGGGCAATCTGATTAAGCGAAGATGCTGTTAGAAAAACAGATGAATCTGGTGCAAATTCGATTCGGAGTTTGTCTAATCATTAGGCGGAGGATTATAACGAGGATGAAAAACGGTAGTAAAATTCACTGATAATAATGGGATGAAATCGTATTAGAAAATGTATTGTAACTTAACATATAATTTAAATAAGTCTGTATTGAAAGAGAAGTGAGAAAAAAGGAAACTGAATTTGCATACCAAATTAGTTTTAGACTGTTTTTTAGGTATGAGTAATAGTAAATTTCCCATACAAATCGAATGATAACTCTTAATCCAGATATTAGCAGCAAAATGTTAAGATCTTTTTATGTGCATCTTTTTTGTCGGTGATTTTTTCACAACTTTCGTACAACACCCAGTGGACGCAGTGGTGCCGAGAGGCAGCAAGTGATTGTTAAAAAGACATCGCTTTTCAGGACGTACTCTCGCACCACTTTATTTATACACGGTAGATGCTATACAAAAGAGTGTCAAATGGTACATTAAATATACAGATAGAAACGTTTTACTAGTCGTGATGCGTGCATTTTCTTCGTTGCCAAAAGAATGTTGCACCTGCCAAGCATGCCGCGACAAAAGAACCGCCACAGAAGTAAGTTTCCCGAAAATCACAGGGAAAATGCGAGCAAGACATGTGGACGTGACTTCATTTTTCTGAAACATTTTCGAGAGACAATTCACAGTATTTGTACTCTCTGCAGAACTAAATTTACATAGAAGTATCGGAAGCCTATCCTGAATTTCGTTTAAAATAAACCATCCTTGATTATTTTCGGAAAACCATCAATTGTTTCGTGTGTAAGGTTTATAAATTGTGTTACGAAATGTTTACATGTAATACAGACTTATGTAGCCTACATTCGACTTCTATTTTTCTCCAAACATTGGCTTTTCCCTGGTCTTCCTTTCTTTTCATTTTCTTCCCAATTTATCCCTCTTTTTCTCTCTCGAATGCGGCTTCTCTTGTCGTCCAGGCGTTCCTACCTTTTTTCATTTATATAAGACGTTTGTCCATAATCCGACAAACGAGTTTTCATTGAAACTGTTTGGCTAAAGGAAATCGATGTGTCTTTGTTTTTGCGCCCAAGTCTGGCCAATAAAAATTAATTAAAGCGGCTGTTACACATCCCTGTCGATAACTATATATCACACTTTTCATTTTGATCTACAAGGGATACCCGTGACGTAATACAGTGTCACGTATTATATATCTTAAACTTTCCTTTTATCTCGTTTTAAGTATTCATTAAAACGAGCTGCGATCATGGCCAGTCTTACAAAAGGAAACGGAAAAAGCGATCTGCAGCGCGAATCTACGACTGCACGAAAATTAACGTTCAACTTGGAAGAAGTCACTGAAAAAAGAAACGCAGCAAATGAAGGCCAGGGGGAGGTACTTTGTGATTTATAGCCAGAACAACGCAATCAAAACGCAATGAAAGCGTGTCAGAAGCAATATTTTGAAAACTAAATGAAAAATAGGTGAATTTCTACAAAATGATTTACCAAATTTTGCATTCATTGCTGAATACATTTTTTTAAATTAAATTTGATTAATCAACATTGTTTATATATACTGTGTTCTGTAAGGAAAACATGGTTCATCATTACTTATTTTGGAAAAATGGAGCATATACAAAACTTGTATATCGTCTTACCATGTTATAAAGAAGTGTTACAATACTCCTTTACTTTTGGTAGGCCATTTTTGATATAATACAATGAATTGGTTTCGATCAAATCTGATTTCAATAACGCATTGTTTATTAACGTGCCAGGGCGATTACCATAATTTCCATGAATATTGTGCAGAGCCGTTCGTTGTTCCGTGTTTAGATTACGCTCAAGTGAGATCAACGGGATGATCAGTTACACAAATCACTACTGTTATATTTTACAAACGATTCAGTAAACAATTTCAACCGAAAACTGGTTAAAGAAATTTAAATGTTACTTTTAATTTCAGATATATTATATTATAAATATTCAAGTAGAAATCATGAGATTTTTTTCATATATGATTATGAACATTTTTTTTACAAATAAACGCTTTAAAAATTAAACTAATATGAAATTTAAATTATTGCATTCCTTTCTTATCTCAACCCTTTAGTATTTCACAAGTTTGTTAAATATTTTCTAACAGTTTCAGATTAAAACTGTATAATAAAACTCATTCGTAATCTCCATTCGCCAAATAACCTCCTTCCAATGCTGATTTTAGCATTTTCATCTCACCTAAAGACTGCCGCAGTTAAAAGGATTGAGACACACAATATCTCAGAACACATTAATTAACCATTAAAATCGTCGCAGCAATATTTTTGGTGGAGCAAAATGAACACATCACCCCCGACAAGAATCGGGGGATAAGAATAAGTTAAACTTGGAGATTTCAGCAATGGTAAATCTCCTTCTGTGAAATTCAGCGACGTAGGCCATAAATTCAATACCGCGTTTTTAAAGTCCGAGCAGGAATCAGGTCGGGCTTTCGAGCGCGAGATATTTTTTGCTCTTCGCTCATCTTATTTCGCGAATTAATTTTCCAGTCCGCCACAAAATGCACGCGAACTTTCACATCATTGGCAAAAGCGGGACAAACATTTTTCATGGTGATTTCGAACAGTTGAAAACGGAAACTCAAAATTGAAAAACCTGCGAAAGTGGGCCGATTTTTGATTGACAAAAATCAACCTCCGTTTAATGTTTGTCAATTCCCCTCGATAAACTCAATTACATTCGATTTCATTCGATCTTTGACACTCGATGGCAGTGATTTTTATTTTTCCTATATTTTGTCTCGTTTTTTTAAGAATTCCTCGCAAAATTAAATCATGGCAAAATCAAACATTTGGCTTTGGCACAGTTTTCGTGAAAAGAGAGTCGTTTTCCGCAGATTTAGCGGAAATTGTTGACGGGATTTGAATACGTTTTTCGTCAAGTCTGGCCGGAATAAATAATCGAGTTTCGTGAAAAATTTCATTTCACGCGGCTATAAACGGTGCAACTTGTTTGATTACTGATGGTAAACATTTTTTCTAGTTATTGCAAATAACTTAAGGCGAAAAATTTTACCCATCAAAAAACAAAGCACTGCCATTAGCCGTGACCTAAATCCGATTTTTGTCGCGTTGCGACGTTACACATTTTTTGTATAACGTCGAGCCGATCTTGTTGGTTTTCTTCGTCTACGTTTCCTTAAAGTATGGTAAATTGTAAAATGTGATTTTTTTATCAACGTATTTCTCGGATATCTATTGATAGCAATCTATTGACAGTGCAAATCCGGCTTTTTAAATTGAACGTGACACTTATTTCTCGCATTGAAGAAACATTTCTGTTTGCAATTTTTGAGTGAAACTATCTGTATTTATTTTTTCATTTCACTGGATATCGCTAATAGTCATAGCGGTAAATTAACAAAAAAGTTCAAATTTCAAAAAGACAAATCACGAACATTTATTCTTTGACGAACGATAGTTTTTTGTTGATATTTCTTTAAAATATCAACAAAAAATATCGTCCATCAGTAAAGTAAAAATACCGCTCAATTACGAGACAAATCAATCCACCTTATTTAAACATAAACCCAGCGTTTTAAAAAATGCAAATGTTAGGTTTTAAAATAAATTGTTTATCCAATTCGACAAATTACCTTAGAAAATCTTCATTTCCGAAATGTTTTTACTTCAGCCTGCATATGAAATTTCTAAAATTATAATCGTCAATTACCTGAAAATGCAGTCTTTTTTTACACTAAAGGGCAGTTAAAGCATAAAACACTTCTTGAAGAACACCCCGATCTTCTTTCACAACTGGGTCTTTTTAGCAAAAAGAATACAAGTAAAAACTTATATTCAGACCACAGAATTATCATTATGAACCACCTGAGACATTTGGAAACAAAACCCCCACCGCCGTAGAAATTCTCGAATAACAAATTGCGCATTATTCCTAATGAAAATTTGCCACATACAAATACGCACAGCTCCCGCCCCAGTCATTATGCAAAGTCGCCTGTAACCTTTCACGCTGCATTTTCCGCGCTGTAAACAAACTCGCGTCGAAACCGCAAACAACGTGAATCGCAATTGTTTGCCGTGGCGTTGCGCAAACAAAAACAACGCGTATTAAAAGTGGATTCGATAGGGAACCAGCTTTGATAGGAATACGCGCGCGCAACATATAATTGATCTTAAAAACAAAGCCCGTTGACGAACTCGTTCAATCAAACGGATGGCTTCATTATACCGCCACTAAAAGACTCGCGCAACAAATGGCGACCTCTCTCAGCTCGGGGAATATTAAAAAAATGCTACATAACCGTGGGCCGTTTACTTTTGCGCCTTAAAACGCGTGCCACCTGCCCTAGGAAATTAAAGTCCGAATACAAAATCCGCCGTCTGGACGAAACGAGTAACGCCGAAAAAAGTGAATCTCTTTTTTACGCAGTTTTCCCAATGGGGTATTTTTGGTAGTATTATTATAAAATTTGAGGTGAATTATTATACAATCAATTTTATTGCTTAGTTTAATTTTAATAATTGTATGATATGAATAAACCATTATTAATTAATTTAAATTAATTTAAAATACATTAAACAGATCCACTTATATTACCGTTAAATACTCGAATAAATAAGAGTTTTTTATAGTATTTAAAAGTACTTTTCAAGTTTGCTAAGTTTTCTTGTCACGTTTCAGATTTTTTCTTTCGTAAAATGTAATATGCAAGACTAAATATACTACATAGCAAACTGCAAGTATCAAAATTTGCTGTATAATTATTTTTACACAACATTTCTTTTCGTAAAAGAATTACATTTTTTAATATGCGAAACTTCTTGCTCATTTCCTTATAAGTATAACTGCTAACTGGATAGTGACAAGTATATCCTCAGAGTGCCGTACAATATAGTAATAATATTCAGTAGTATAAAAAGTACCATTTTTTCGTGCAAACTATACAAATTCTCATAACCATTTTTTCCCCACGCGCCCTTTGTTCGATCGAACATCTTTGTCCGCATTCTGTATTCGTATTCCACGTCAGTCACGGCCAAGGGACCAAATGGATTCGCAATTTAATTGAAGCGGAAGGGACGGCGACGCATCCGATGAGAGCATAAAATGCGCGACGACCGGGGGGGGGGGTCCACAAGCAGCCGCGCAAATGAAAAAGTTAAACGAAAGCGGAAGACGCGCCTCGACGGGGTGGCACGGAATCAGACAGAAATTGGACGAGAGATAGGAGATTGGGATGTGCCAAGAGCGCCGCCACTTTGCGGTCATCAATTTTGATACGCGCCGGCCGTGCGATGATAAATCTCAATCCGCTGCGGACGCACGATATATTTATTATTCGCGCAAGTGTGTCCAATTATTCGGGAGACGGTTCCCGGACAAAAGTTGCCCGAATCGGCTACGGAACACGTGACAGATAGACAAATGGTCCGATCGGTTTTGGTTACAAAAAAATATTTCTGGTTTCTTATGGACGGTTCTTATTGTAAAAGAAATAATCAATTCAACTTTAAAGAATTTTGCAATTTAACTATAAAGAAATAAAGTTAAATTGTAAAAGAAATAATCGTCTTATGGACGATTATTTCTTTTACAATTTAACTGATCTTCAAAAACGGGATATTTTAATAAAATTTTTAATTTCACACAGACCACTTGTCAATCAACACTCCCAAAAGCTATTTCAAGTTTCAAAATAAAACTCTCACTACTTCTGCGTTATCCTCGATTTTATCTCACATAAAAATGTTCGTCCGACAATCAAATCCGACACGAAACTTGCGCGTTGTCAAAATCACCCACTTCCTCCAGCGATTCAAATGTTACTACCCCCAAAAATAAAATTTCGCGAGAATTATTTCCTCGGACTTGCAACCATTTAACTTGTCTCTGCTGCAGACTTCGCTGCAGGTGATGGTTCTGGTGGGGGCCTTGCGGCGCAGATAGTTGCAGGAGTCACTGGAGCAAGTAGCCTTAATTTAATTTTTGAATTGGGGCATATTACGGGAGATGACCGATGGTGATGACAAATGGGTAATAATGACTGCAATCACTTCATCAGCACATGATGACTGCCAATGATCGATTGAATTTCGAATCGCTCCCAGAGGAAAATAGACGAATGACGTCACGGAAAAAGATTTTAACTTTAGCACGTCAAAATCTTATCAAAACAACGGACAGGCAATTTCCGATGATACGTGACTTAACAAAAACATGAAAGACCGATTGCGTTTCGAAAATACCGAACAGCGCGCTGTCGGACTCTTAATTAGCAATCTCGCACGGAGCGACATCTGCCGAAAAAGCGGCGGACAATTTGGTAACGAGGAAAAACGCGAAACCGGGCGTCAAAGAATCCTCATCAACGCCCGGCCGTAATCAACCGACTCGGCCTAGATGTCGCTGTCACGTAAGGCACCGTGGAATTACTATAACGAGGATTTAAAAGTAACGACGTGTGTCCCGGAATGATCCCGAGCCCTTCATTAGTAGAGACGCCTAATTTCGCATGCGAGAAACACTGCGATGGAACGCGTCAGTGTCGCGAAATTTATGACACCTGAATGTCGCGTTCGTTCAGTTTTTACGATCGATCATTTTTAAAAACATCAAGAGTTTTGTTTCAACCAGAATCCGACTCCACTGTAAAAACAACTTACCTGAAGAGAAATTTTTAATTAAATTCTACATATTATCAAAATTATACCCCCAAAATCAATTTTTTATCACTGACTTATGAATGGGATTAAAAGGGACTTCAGATGTTGCTTGGAGCTCAAAATCTAGATTTTTTTCCCTTTTTAAAATTTCGTAAAAAAATTTTTTTTACAAAATTTTCTGGACAGTCTTGAAAAAAAAATTTTTTAAGAGTGTCCAAAAAAAAATTTTATTTGAAGAGTATCTTAAAAAACGGTCTTTTTACATGCGCGTGAAGCCTAAATGTGCGCGCGCAGCCGACCTTCTCAACATGGCAATCTGACTGTGGCAAATGATTATAATTATGAAAGGTAGAAAAGCAAAGTAAAAAAATTTATTTTCAAGGGTGACCAGAAAAACGGTCACACAAGTCGTTTGGGCGGTAAAATTTGAATTTGAATTTTAAATGACGATCCGCGCGCTCATCCCTGAAATGCAGATGCGGCTCTGCCGCTATTTCCGCATCCGCATGTAATCTATATATGTTTACATACTAACCAGACATGATGTGGGCGGGAAAATTGCCACCGCGATTTGGCAAAGGGAGTCATTAATTTTCCAACGACTATTAGCAAGTTTCATTGGAATGGGCACTACAGCGACGATCGAATGGCGGTGCTGAAGCGCCGAATGTGCGGCGTATACGTTCTTATGGAAGTCGCTACCATCTCCAACACCTGGGCAGTTATTCATGGATGTACCTAGATTTCGAGTGGATTAGACGCCAAAGTTATCTGCTCGGTGTTTCGGGCGCGATAAAAAATTACGAATCCTAAGTGGCGACCGGCCATTCCGCATCCGGCAAAAAACGGGCAGATTATTTGGCCATCGGTTTTCAGGTGGAATCATTAAGGGAGTGGAATGTTCATATGAATAAAGAGTTGTTGGATTAATTCAACGTTGACGATAGTTTGCTTTTGACCGAAATGAAAGAAACGAGAGTGTTATTGAGAATGAACATTGGCTTTGAAGTCGATCAAATATCGTTTTTGGGTATTAGAGGAATGAATGTATACCGCATTCATTTTTTTCAAAAGTTACATTCCGTGCATTTTTATTGATAACACATTTTTGTGCAAATTACTTTATGATATCTTTTCGCAGATATTATTTTACATTCATCTGCAATTCTAAGTACGTTTTTCCATATTTTCAAAGTTTCGCATTGCATTTTTTTCTTTATTTTCTACTCTATTCTTTCTTTGTTGGTATGCTAAATTTAACATTTTGAAATAAATGTGAATTTGTGAATCCTGTCCCATTGTCTTAAAGATTGCATTTTGGCCATTGAAAAGGCCATGGTAAGGCATGCTTCGTTTGGCTATATTGATGTTACCCTGTTACTTTTCTGCAATGCCTTGATTAGGCGTTCCAAAATTCCCTTTATTGTAACACATAATCGGGTTACAATATTATGGTCGTATGTCAGCCTGATCATAATTTCTACTAGAAAACTGGAACTCAACTTCGATCCACAAAGACAAAGTGTCTTTGCCCAAATCTCGTGCGAACTACTTCGGTCGATTTTCGCAAATCTTCCCGAATTTCAGATGAAATTTGCTCGTCACAAACAAATATGCTTCTCCACCAACACAATGACTGGTCTCTTCGATTTAACGCAACTTCTCATCAATCCCGCGAAATGCCGTAATACCCGAAATTGAGCGGCTTTTGATAACTTGCAATCCGCGGCATTTTTTATCTTCCGGCGACCCATTGAATATGGAAATGTGCCGCTTGGCGTTACTTCGACGACAGCGCGCACGTCGCGCTGATGAATAAGCCATCCGAAGGTGCGTTTCGTTACATCGCGTCCCATTACTCGTCAATAGAATCCGAAATGCCTTCATCCGCCGGCCGCGTCTATTATGAATGCTTCTTTATCCACGCGCAACACCCGTGATTGGCTCTGTCTTTATGAATATGTATACCAATATATAGGGCAATGGGAAAAATCGATGACTGTTTGATGTACATTAACCTGATAATTGATTGAATAATAGGAATAATGTTATGCTCTGAGAAAACGGTATTGCAACGGATAATATGTAGATTTACAATATCATATAGTAACGTTGTTTTTTTATTTTATATCGTAGAAATTATATAATTTCACTTGAAATGAAATCAGTAAAATGTCTTAATCTGGAGAATTATTACAGTAAAAAATATTGTTCCCAGTAAATGTTCATATATTGTCGATAATAGTTAGAAACATCCTAATTCCATAGTAGCAGCCTTGATTAAAACAGTATATACTAGGAGATAAAATAATTAAAACTTGTTTAATATTTTAAGGTAGAAAACTTTTCATTATGACGCGAAAAATATAATCGGCGTCTAACCTACAATTTTTAGTGCAAATTAATGCATTGTCACACTCACCTTCTCGCGTTCGAAACGGAAATTTTTGGATACGGAAAGGCGTTTAAATATTCCGCACCATAAATTACAATTTTTGCGCGACAATGTTTGTCAGTGGCCCATACTCCTAACCTTTAATTAAAGATATTGATTCGTAGCATATTCCCTCTTTTCCGCGCTTTTGTGCACGGCGATTTTAATGCTTTAATAAGCGTTCGACGACTTCAATTCCGGTCGTGATAAATTCCCGGGCATAACGAATAATATTTTCACAGTTTGAAGTTGTCATGTCTTTTAAAACGTTAATGCCGCGACTGGTGAGACTTGGGATTTACTATTCGAAACTCACCTATGCTTACTGTAAAGCCACTGAGATTTGAATCGTTTAAAATTCTACTTGGTGGCAAAATTCATTTTTTATGAAACAAAGGTGATAATCTTATTCTGTTTCAACAAATAAACCTTTTTACACCTCTTTTTAAGTTCTAGAAATTTCCCAGGAGAGTCGTTATCTTACTAGTAAATTGTTTTCTACAGAAAAAACCTATTTTTAACTAATAAAATCTCAGACATATACTAAAATGTTTCAGGAATCGTTACCAATTATTGAATTGTAATATTAAAAAGTAAAAACAATGTTTAGGGTTCGTTCATTTGGATTAGCATCATAACAACATTCAATATTTATTACCAATTTCCCCTGAAATAAACTTGTTTCGTTAGGTAACATTCTGAATTTCGTCCTCTTTTAGTATCTGCGACCAACTTTAACTAACCCTCTCACTAAGTTCAAGCTACACATTTGTTCGCTCTACCCCCTGAACAAGATGTTACCTCGTAACGGAAACCCACGTTACCCTCAGCTGGGACGCAAAAATTGTGCTGTCTAAAAACAGAGTGACTTGGCTATGCGCGCGGTTTTCTTTCGTCCCCCTTTTTTATAATCGTCATAAATATGTATTCCGCTCGTAAATTTTTATATGACAAACGCGCAGTCGCGAAACCCGGGCTGCAATTTATGGGAACAAGGGCCATGGGAAGTGCGCGCGAAAGTAACGACTTCTGTTGACGATTTCGTTTTTCCCGTTCATTTCTCGGATTCCCATATTTTTTTTAATAAATCCTGACCTTGGAAACGAAGTACTCGACGGTAATTCGAAAGATACGATGCCAGAAAACAATTTTTCCTCCAATTTGTCCCAAATTTACCCAAATAATCCTCTCTGCTTGGAAACAATGGTAAAAACTTAATTTAGGACAATTAAGAAAAACAAATTTTATTTCATGCCTATTCGGAATTTTGAGTTGAAAAGTCCAATCAAAATTGTACAGATTCGACTAAAATTTAGAATGATTCGAAGGAAAACATTTTTTAATTTTGTTTTAGAACTCTTATCGTAACCATTTGCGTCATCTACTTTTTTATCACATTATAACAGAATAAAGAACCCTTAATATGTAAAACACAACTGCCAATTGTGTTTTACATGTGTGTTAACTTAACCATGACAATTTTCCGCTCAACTTTTCTCCACATATAGCACTTGTGTTCTCCTAGTGCGCCACTCAAATCGTCCGGAATTCGGACATTGCGTAGCGTAAACTTGCCCGAAACTAATTTCAGACTTCAATTTTTCGCTACTCGAGGCTCCCCGTTTCATCTGCCGAAGCCCGTAAGATCCGAAAAAATCATTTTAGCCCGCGAACCGAATTGTTATGGCGCTTTAATAGAACGCGATGAGCGGGGAATGTATAATAAACGCGACGAAAGTAATCAGCAACAGCTGCCGGAATAATTGCAAAAGTAGCCGAAAGTATCGAGTCACTGTACTGAGAAAAAAGTACTCTTCAGTAAGTTTACCAAATAATTAGTTGATTTATGCGCAACCGAAGAATTAAGAATTAAGTAACTTCTATAAGTCATACTGAGCACATTAGTTAGATCTTACAAGTCCTCATGGGACTGAACTTTTAGTTTCAACGAACAAATTGAGTTATTTCCTCAATTGCGCAAAGTGCATGAATGATTTTTACTGAATTTTTCTTGGCATTCTAGCCAACTCGATTTTCTCGCGCAGAAAACGGATAAACATTTTGTTTCGAACTCTACGTTTAACGCGCATTGCATTGGTTAACATTGTTATATTATTATTCGACTGAGCACTTAACGCAGCTCGCAGGTGACCGTTAAATATACGCCCGACGAAACATAATTTCGATTAATTTGACAATCGCGAGTGATAAACAATGGAATTAAAACATTCGGCATTATCGTACTACGCTACCGATCACTGCTGGTTGCGATGGCACGTAATACTGATTGTAATAATAATTCCATTAACGCATAGGTATATATATTTACTTCCTTTCTATATATATATACTTTCTGCAATCAATGCGATGATACGGTTAATACAAAGAACAATTGAAACTCGTTAAAATGCATTAAAACATTACAATTTTCATTTAAATAAAATCAATACATTTTCTCACTCTGGGAGAATGTTATTGTCATAGAACCCTATTTTTTTGTGGTATATTAATTTTTCAGATCGATCAAATTCTCCCTAATTCCACGAAAGGTTTAAAATAACTGAATGTATTTAATTTTTAAATACTTTCTCATTTTATATAAAAAGACCCTAACTCCGTGAATTTATCTCATTAGTTTCACGTTAATCGGCATCTGAGTGACGGTAGTCAAGTGGTTTTTACATTTCAAACGAAAAGTGGCCGAACTGGAGACAGCGGATCCGAGTTTCCGTAAGTTTCGGGACGGTCAATATTTAAATAATGGAGCTTCGTGAAAACGTGAAATTCATTAGGAGAATTGCAATAGAATTACGGTGCCCGTATGGCAATTGAAGAACTGGTTTTAAATAAAAGCAATTGGGGAGATTTCCCGGACAAAAGTTTTCTTTGCAAAAATTAAGCCGAAAAAGTAAAACTGCTTAACTTAGCTGTTTGACAGCTAAGTTAATGTAGTAGATGAATGTTTATATTAAGCGTTTTAATTTATCACGCCATATTGCACAGTTTACCGGAATCAACTGGATTGTGCAACAAAAAACATAAAGTAATTACTTATTTCATTCTGTTGAGTTATTTAAAATCCGTTAATGATATGAAGTCGACTGCTGAGGTAAATTCGCTTAATTAATTTCAACTGTGTATTTATTTATGACAATTAATTTTTAAATAACCTACCGAAAATTCATTAAATAAATTAATTCCCTGAGATTTATGCAACGTTTTTGTCCGAAAATTGAGCCCTCAGAATCCCTCAGGCGCAAAGCTAACTGACACGCCACGTATTATTTAATGTGGAATTACGTTTAAATGTTGTAGAATTCGAATACAATTAAGGGAGGATATGCATCGAGAAATTTCACCTAGGTGAATTTTCTTTTTTGTCGCTTAAAGCACTTACCGCGAGCATTGGCACAAGCTGGAAACAATAAATTGGAAATTTAATAGAATTACACGAAAATCACGCACAAAATTGAAATCAAATTTCAATTTTGCAGGAATAATTGTATAATTTAATTGGAATTATTTCTATTCTTTTCATATTTTTATTTTTTTATTTATCTTCATTAATTTTTTGTTCAAAAATCCCTTTAAAACTCAAAAGTATATTCATTTCCTTCTCGTCTGTTAAAAATTTACGGAGTTCGTCGCTGCGGCGTAAAGTGTAACTAGTTTCCGAGTGAAATATTACTCAATGGCGGTGTAAACTTTACTCCACATTAAGGAGTAAATTGGGAGTGAATAATAAAGTATGAACTGTAACAACAAATGTTGCACATTCGCTCAGATAATTGTGGTAATTATGTATTTTAATTATAACTGGCATTTCTAAAGTCGAAAAACGTACGTGTTTTGTTTTTATCAATATGGAACTAAACTTCAACCGAACTTAAAAAATGCACACCGCGAATGTTACTCCGTTTCGGAATCGATCTGCTTAAACTCCGTACGGAGTAAAATTTTCACTCCGGTAACACCGTAGTTACCCCGGATTTTTAACAGTGTAGTTACAATGAAAAAACAATTCATTTTCAATGACCTCGTCAGTGTTCATTAATTTTATTCATTTGAGCGGCCAATGTAATTTTACCTTTTACGCCTCGAATCGTTCGGTTCATTTTGCGTTCTTCCTCTTTCGCACAAAGTCTGATTTTTAGAACACATGGAGCTTTACTTTGCTTTCGTGTAATAAATTTAAACGGAATAATACTTGACGATCCCGAAGCATAAAAATCGAAATTCAGATTCATTTTATTTCATTTGCAATTGAACGTTTGGCGAATACTTTTAGCAGCAATCGTAATGCCAAATTTATGTAGTGCAGTCGCGATTTATGTCCGCCACTTCAATGAAACGTATTTAAAACGACGAAAATCAAAACCCTGGTAATGACGGTGAAAAAGTTAAGAAAGTTAACAAAGCGCGATCCAACGTCCAATATTTTATGGGGGTTAATACTAATCTATGAGATTTAAGGTCGAAAATAGAGCGCGCCTGGTATAATGCTGTATCTCTGTAGATTCAATTAGGCGAGAAACGAAATGACTTTGTCGGTGTCAGCCGACTGAAATGTCGCAATTGCGAACAATCTGTTTCGAAATCTGTTAAATCTTCTGCATTTTCGTCATTAAAAATAATGGTGTCGACTTTGGATTGAACATGGCTAACGACAATTTCAGAGGAGATCATGCAAGCTTACTGGGATCACTGACAAAATGCGACTAAACGATTCAATGATCTTTTTCCAACGCTTCTAAATACCAGCGACTCTTCAACTACAACGCCCTTTCGTGATTTGTGATTTCCATATTTCATCCATTTCAAAATTCTCACGTTCTCGTTACTGGAATAATCTTATAAAATGGCAAATGGTGCATGATTTTTAGAATATACGTGAAAAGATATTTTTTCACTATTCATTAAAAGATTATACAAATATTGATATTTGTTGGAGTTTATCAATTACAGGTTTCGGATGTGCAAATCATGGAAAGGGAAACGTATTTCATACTATTTTTGATAACAAATAATAAACAATATCTCGTTGAACAATTAAGTATACAGAATTACGAAATACGATACACTGTTGCTTTAATTAGAACAAAATTTGAATTAGAAAAATAAAATAATTATTTGTAGATTTAAATAGAGCGAAGAAGGACAATTTAAATTAAATTAAAATTATTTAAATTGATTTGAAATTCAAATAACGTGAAAAATATTTAACTCCTCGACGTGAAACTCAAACAACATGAAAAAAAAGATTCATTTTAAATGTATATATTGTAAAATTTTATTATTTTAATTAATAATGCGATCCTAAACGATCGCTTTATTTCTAGGGTACAGCTATCATTGCAAAATACATTCTCTTTACAATTTGGCCATTTCACAGTACTCTTGCATGAAAAATAGGTTAAATTAAAAACATATTTGTATCATCGTGTCTTTTGTTCGGGGAATGCAATTCGGTCTTTATGACTTGAATAAAAAGCGCCATTAAGTTCGCGTGGCTCTTTGTCGCATATTTTTACTTAAAATTATGCAGCCCGGATAAAAACGCGAAAAACAAACGTCATGTCAAAGCACGACTGCAGAAAACGCATCCGCATTTCCATTCAGCGAAACTATAATTTCATTATCTGCAAAATGATATTTCTCAGCGTCACATTTTTATCGTCCTTCGCGTTGTTATTACGTCAAAACGAAACTAATTTCCCGCGCAGATTCCGCGACTGCAGCGTGCAGTCGCGATAAAATCAAACGATGCAACTGGATCGCAAAAAATTGCATTACACGTAATCGTCACTTGTTACCGCGAGGAGCTCCGCGCAGCGAATTAAAAGTTTCATACATCTTAATTGCAACGCAACGCGGCTGCAAAAAATGCTGCAACTAACACCGCTTTTATCTTTTTTTTGCGCTTTATTGAACTTAATAGATTCCCGGCCAACAGGCGCAGTTAAACTGCATACTAATTCGCGTTCGCGACGCGAATGTTAAAAATGGGTGTTGATCGAAATGACCCATTTATCGGGTCATCGGCGTCGAAGAATTCGTAAACGCCGAAATTGGGAACAAGCTTTTTCACGGATTCGAGCTTTTTCACGGATTCGACGAATTCGACGAAAAATCACGGATTGAAAAACTTTAATTGTGGTTCCTCGGTCTGTACCTGAAATTACATTACTTTCAATGTTGTATGGTAAAATGCCCCCTCTCCAACTTGGAAATTCTAAGAGATCATTTTTCGGTGAAGGAATAGACAAACTCGTCTTGCTTTTAGTGTGACGATCAATTAAAAAGTCTCGAGAGAAACGCGAGAGTGCGAAGTCGCGTATCCCCGCGGCAAACGCGATTCAAATTAATTCGCAAGCAAATAAAAAAGCCGTCGGCAAGAAGACGCGAAAGAACGCCGGGGATAAATAATATTCGACGACGAGAGCGCGTAATCCGAAGCTACTGCGCGCGCTTCTTCAAAGAGCAAAGTTAAACTTTTCCTCGTTTGCCGCAGCTTTGTGCAGTTTTGACGACTTAAAAAACGTTAATGTTTTGAGAGCCGTAAAGCGTGCATTAAGTCGCACTTTTTACCGCCCGCTTCTTCGCACTCGGATGATATAAATAAGGTTATATATGAGCACAAATAAACCCGTCGGTGACAATGAATCGCGAGCTCGGAAAATAATTTTTCTGCACTTGTAGTCAGATATCTTTAACAACGACACGAAATGTTCGTTTTACTTGAGTACTTAAGTTTTACTTTCGCGATTACTTGCCAAAGTATAGTATTGCGACAAAATGCGTCCGTAAACTTTCGTTGGGACAAAGTTTCGAAGTAAAGTTTCGCCGAGTGAATTTCGAGAATACAGTGTCTCTTTCCTTCGCCATTTTTTTAGCTCGACTAAAAGCGGGCGAAAATCGGTGCGCGGGAAAAATTGATTTTCTCGTGGGCCATCCAATTTTTATTCATAACAAGAAAAGAGGCGTCCGAAAATTTTGACTTTTTTCGGCGTTACAAAGCGGCCCTGTCAATATCAAATTTATCGATTCGCAGCGCCGCGAATAAAAAGTAAGATATAAATATTGCACTGACAAAAGTAGAAATATAAAACTGGAACTGCCGCGTATCTATTATATTCATCAAAACCTAGCATTTTTGCGCGTTTCTTTTTGTTCGTTATCCTGTATAAAGCGTGACATATTTATGACGTTTTTGTTATATGGAGGCGCCGTACGTGTACGGCGTATCTTGTATCTCAATGAATTTATGAATTTTAAATTAAATAAAAGCACGATGATTAATAATGAAAGTGTACCTCCGGATCAAAGCGCATCCGGAAGCAGTGGCCCCGATACGTGCAATCGAAACTTTGTCGAATGCGGAACACAAATGTTATTTTCGCAATAAGACTCGGGTGACGCTTAATCGAAATTGAATGCCGTGTCCGTGCCTTCAAACGGATTTTAATTTGCAGCTCAGCTTCAGTTTCACGTTACTATATATAAAAAAAAGCACGTGTAAGCCTCACTGAGAGAAATATTCGTATCTTTGATAACTACATTATCTTTGCTGTGTCCAATGCAGTTACGGTGGACAAAGTATAAAGTCAATAGGAGAAAAACTTGAATCTCCTGCACGTTTTCTACTTCCGGTCTGACCATACATGAACCTACCTCACTTGCTCCATTCTACTTTCGGACTGATCATATATAGTCCTACCCTACTGTCCCATTCTTCTGTCGGTCTAACTATACATTGACGAACTCCACTTGACCCATTCTACTAAAAAGTACACACTGACCATACATTGACCGACTTCACTTGACCCATTCTACTTCCGGTCTGACCATACACTGACCAACTTCACTCGGTCCATTTTTCTTCCGGTCTGACTATACGTTGACCAACTCCACTTGGCTCATTCAACTTCTGGTCTAACCATACACTGACCAAGTCCACTTGGCCCATTCTACTTTCGGCCTGACCATATAGAGAACTTCTACTTGTGGATCTAATCTAGGACGGCTTTTACGAAACCAGTTTTTTTGTAACTACGGTAACGCCATCGTGTTTTATATGCCAATCCTACTTTAACTTTGGCAGGGTTTCAGGAACAAGCAAAATTGTAGAACTTACATATTTCTCTCAGTGGAGTGGTTAGTCATAGCAATCGGAAAACGTTCGTATCGTTCACGAATAAACAAGGAACATGCAGCAAACCGAAAGAATCAAAGAAACGTCGACCCGATTTTGTTTTCGAAATAACCCGAGTAAAAACGATTTCGATCGTTTTTTTTTATTCGCCTTGATCGTTCTGCGATGGATCTGCGATTAACTCTGGAAAGAAGGGCGGCATTAATTTTTGTTGCACGATCGTTCTGCAATCGTCTTGCAGTCGTTTCAAGATTATTACGCAAAACATAGGAAACGCTTATTGCTCGTTTCACGTGCGTTCTACGATAATTTTGCGATCATTAAAGATTGTAAGGAAAAGCACAGGGAACTGCCTTTCCATCGTTTGTCTGCGTTCTGCGATCTTTTTGCGATAATTTCAAGATCATTAGGCAAAAATATAGGAATCACTTAATGATAGTTTTACCCTATTTTAGGCGAGATTTCAAGTTACGATTTTTTGACAAAACATGAAGCCAAAATTTGCAAAATACGTTTTTATTGAATTTTAATTAACTAATGACTATTACTATTCAATTTATCTTCAACGGAAAAATGTCCCGACAATTTAAACAATTTACTTTCACAAAACCGTCCGATAAAACCTGCAAACATTTTTCCACGTATAGCCTTCGTCCCTGAATTTGTTTACCGTCTCCCTACCAAAAAACGCGCCCCACACGCGATAATACAACTTTCATCCACCCGTCCGCTACAACTGTTTCTCCGCGGCACGCACAACCATATTCCCGACTTTTCCGTAGAAATCCGTCTTAAATCCTTCATAGCCCTTCTAAGCGGCATCTCCCTCCTTCGCGCCCAAACTTCCGAAAACATTTATTTTCACTTTGCTCCCGAGTTTTTGCCCCGAATAATTCTCCTCCGGCTGCGAATCGTGCCGAATATTTCAGAGTTTAATAATCATCCATTGTTCCGCTTGCCTTCCATCTATACTTCCCCAAGATAACTATTTCACGGCCTCGTCCATATTTAATATCTAATTTTTTCCCACCTTCGGCAGGATCCTCGTGCATTTTTTATCGCAACTAACGTTCGCCGCCGACCATTTTTCCCGCCGCGCGTGAATAATCCCCGTCGTCCGTCAATACCACAGTTACGCTACATTAGGACGCATTTCCGTGTGTTCTTGCGGCACTACTGCCGTTTTCTCGTGTTTTATTTACACAGCCAGTCGCTTCCAGACGTTTACCCGGTCGTTCGCTCGCGTAAACAATTCCACTTGCGAGTGTTTCCCTTAATTACGAGCCGAAGCTGGTGGCCCATAGCCGCGTGGTATACGACACCCAGCGGCATTTCTCGGCGCGGGATTGCGCGGTACAATGGCCCATTTCATAATGGAATACAGGCGCGGCGATCCGCCATAATGCGGCCATCCGACGAAAACGCGGGAATGCGAGGGAGAGGGCGCGCGCTGCGCTACAAATCTGCCGCAATTGCGTGGATGCGTGAGCGCGAATACGCAGCTACTTAAGTATGTGCATGATTAAGGTCATGTCGGAGGGACGGTGGGAGCTGAAGGGCTGTTTTGCCCCGAAAGTGGTGTTTCGCGAAATGCTGGTAAATTGGTTGGGGATTTTTGAAAAGAAACGTGAGGAGATTTTGTGGGAGTGCAATGTTCCGTTTCTTTAAAACATTTTGATACAAAGGGTAGAAATGTGTTGAGGTTATGTCGAAGGGGGAGAGGAAGTTTGACGGCGATTTCGCGCCAAAAGTATTAAGTAAATTACTTAATAATTATCAGACTAACCAGAAGAAGTTCTGAAAAATTGAACCATTGCGGGGAAGAATTTTTTTCCTCGGTCTCGATATTCGGGGAGAGAGGGAAGATTTGCAAATGATAACCGGGATGACAAGCGCCGAGCACCGAAACTTCCTTCAATAAGTTAATAATGTTACGCTTTGAGGGGGGTGTCTGGGGAAATGAATGAAATTGGTAGGGCTGCCCAAAAGGATTTTCGCAGGTACCTTGGTGGATAGGATATGAAGTTTGAATGAAAAGCACAAATTTCATTTACGACGAATATTTATTAAACGATTTTTCACAAATTAATTTGATGGTCCACTTATAGAATTGAGGGAATACATTATTATTACCAAATGGTCTCTAAGAACATAGTCAACAATTTCCTTTTCTTCATCATCTATTATTACAATTATATAAAATGTGCATCTCCACAATATTGCATTTCTTTACAATGTAAATCAAAGTTTTCAAATAAAAAGTAGCAACATGTTTATCCCGCTTATCTCATGAGGATGAATCCCACCCAATAAATGTTACATTGCTCCTATTTCTGTAACAGACTATTAAAAGTGTTTAATTAAATACGCTCCATGCTGCACGACTTAATGGCCGCGTCATTTGATGGGGCGCCGAGTTTGGCGCGGGCCACGTCCAATTTTAAATCGAGCGGGCACCTCAACTTTTTTCATTAGACATTTTCGCGAATCGCGAATACATTTTTAACGAGATTTATGTACTTTATAATTCTATTGTTCCGCAAGGTAGACGGCGAAATTGCAATACGAGGTTAACGTTGTTCAAGTTTTTGATGAGCGCGAAAAAAAGTTTTTTAATGCGAAATACTTTTTCACGTTCGAATACAAGTGTAATCGCCGGTGTCAGGGCTTTTGTTTCGCGAACTTGCCGCTGATTTATTCTTAGTCCCGGGATTGGATTTAAAGTGTGTGATATGATTTCGCGGTTATTGTGGCTCGGGCAGCGGTTCTGGCGAAAAGTGTCGCCGTTATAAATATCTTCAATCGATGTCGCGAGAAAAAATACACCGGAAAACAGATTGCGGCTTAAGTATGTTATATCGTCAATGAATTTACTGACATAATATTGACATAATATTGACAGCTACTCATCATAATATACATTAACATTTTCACAATTACAGATTTATGTTAAAATGCATTTACTTGGGACAAGTCATATATAAACCTTTTAATGGTACATTCCGCTTCCCTACTGAAAAAATGAAATAAACTAAGTTGAATAAGATGTAGGATACATTTTTTATTGTGATATATGGAACTGATGATGACGTCACTTTGTGACACTGAATAAGAAGAAGAAGACGTTTGACTAATTTACAAAAAACGAAAAAATTAAATTTTGGGGTTTCTACTCAGTTTTATAGGGGCTACCCGATTGAAAAGTCCAAAGGTATTTTTACCGTGTCTCTTGTCCAATTTTTTTATGCCAAAATGCACATTTGCTCACTCGAGATAAGAGAGTGCAGTGCTTTCGATGACTCGAGTTTGGATATTCAAACAATTGTTTAAAAATGTCTGTTGGTGGCATGTAAGCCAAGTGAAAGACTTGATGGAAACGAAATGAATCTTTAAAACGATCCAGTGGAATCGCGATTCTGTAAACACTTTGAGCCCTGTATGGTTGACTTTAATGGTTCTCATGGGGCCGGGATAATGTAAGGAAACTTTGCGGACAAAGTCGAGATCTATTTCAGAGGTTCAAAGAATTTTTTAATATTAAAAGCCCGCATGTGTTTGCGCAAGCTTTCCAATTAAACTATTTTCCCCGCATGCAAACAAGAGTAGCAAAAAGTACTGGTACTATCAAGGATGAATGAACCTATCGTGATGATGTAATGGGTTCGTTCTAGATTTCGCTCAAACATATTTTTCAATATGTTTTTCCCTGACGCATACAAAGACTCTCATTTTGTAAACTATTTGGGTTTCTGTGTGACATATGCGCTATCATACAGTTACACATTTTCATTAGATTTCATAAGATTTTGCAAAATTAAAAAATGCTTATAATATGTAGAAACTATTATAGTTAATTAAATCTGACTAAAAAAGTTCAGTAAAACTCAATAGGTTTCCATGTGAGGAATTCTTTACATGACCGAAAATAATATTTGTTTAAGAAATTACACATCTCTCTTCAGTATTTCATCATGATAATATCTCATTATAACTTCTTAGACTCAGTTTCATATTTGACGTGAAGACTGCTTTATACATTCAGGACGTTACATGATCAAGACCAATTAAATAAAATTACACCTCACTTCATTCAACCAGATCGGATACATCAATATTAGATTAAATCGACTTAACAAACTTTGTATTAAATTACGTAAACTTGTGTATAATTATATTTGATAATCATGCAAAAATATTTTAGCTTTGACAGGCTGTTACTGTAAATGAATATAACACGTTCAATTTAGGAAGTTCTATCAGTAGTAATTATTATGAGCAAAAATAGTTAATCATACACCTGATCTAATTTTCAAAATATAATCTCATTCGATTAAACTTACCCCATGCAGATAATTACATATCTGCAAAAGTGGCATTTTCTAAATAAACATTGATTCTCTAAGAGCTTATTAGAGTTTAAGCATAATATTAACCTGCCTTTATTATATCAACTAATTGGAAAATCGTAGGTGTGAATGAATTTTAATGTGCTCAGGAGTAATGCTTTCAGAACTCGTATTAAAAGTTTATTAACATTTATGGCGTTTATTAATATTTATTTCCTTCTGGGCTTAATATTTTTCTGTACACATATTAATTTAACATAATTTAACATAAGTATCCACGAGAAACAAAAAAATCAGAAATCATAAACCCTGTATGTACGTTCATTACAGAATCATCTCTTCCTTCCTGACATATATGATTAACAAACTGATATATCATTGTACACAACATTTCATAGTGCATGTAATAATATTAATGAATGTATGTAAGAATAATATGTATGTAATAATAAAAAAAAGCAAATTGTATAAAATAATAAACATTTTAATGAAATTTGCTTATCAAGTAACACAGCATTATCTCTGGCTAAGAACAAAAAATGTAAATGTCACATACACTCCAGTCTCTTATCCCGAGTGAACATGCAGTGTGTCCCAAAAGTTCTGGAACGGTTAAATATTGATTTGACTCCCAGTTTTCCGGGACTTTTGTATATGCATTTTACATCGAAAAAAGGGATTGATATACAAATAAATTAGGTATCTATATATACTTATTATAAATAAGGTATCTAAATATACTGCCTAAAATATAAGTTCTATACCTTTTTTATCTCTTACATTAATCTTCCCCTCCCCGAATTCTAAAATTATCGCATAATATAAATAACCAAATCCAATACTGCATACACTTACACTAAACGTGACTCGAATTACATCGTATTTGGGTTCTGTTCAATCCAAAATCCAAAACATATTTCCCTCCAAACCGCCGGTCTGAATTTTCCCCAATTAATCCGCCCCACTCTCATTATTTCAAATTTAATCAAAATCACTTTCCCAATCCCTTTCCCTCCTCAAGCGCCCACAACAAATCGCTCATAATTACCCATTTCAACCGACCCCTCCTCTCAATTTGATCCATAAAACGCATCAGCAGACACTCCCCCCACCTCCCATCCCGATTGGCCGACAAATCGCGCGTCTTTGAGCCGTCCGTCGAATTGGCGCACGTGCCCTCTGGCGGAAACGCGCCGAATGCGATACGCGCGACGCCAATCGCCACCTCGGGCCTTTTAACGGCCACTTGGCGTGCAACTGCGCGCATTCGGACGGTGTTACTTTCACGACTCGGCATGATCCGCGCTGAATTATGCAGCTCCTTCGGCGCCACGCTCAAATTGTATGGACAATAAAAGCACAGCCCGGGCATACCGATGAAGCGGTCGAGTGGCGGAAAAATTCATATTGCATGGCGCGAGCGCGCGCAACCCGATATTCAATTTGTAGTTTTATGCCCGATATTTACGCCGGCCGGCGTGGGTATTGAGAAAAATGGAGTTAGTTAAAATGGCAGGAAAAAAGTAGGTAAAACTCGGGGAATCAGTGTTGCTGAATTTGGGAGATTCATTCAGGAACAGACT
>JABFPB010000487.1:0-37506 GCA_022817645.1 Ceratoteleas bidentatus
ATTAGAGCCAGTCCTGTTTGTATCTATGGGGTTTTGACAAAATTTTAACTTATTGTATAGGAATTTTATATATAAGGTTTTTGACACCCATATGAAATTGCATATTTATTTTATTTGTAGGTACCTGTAGCATAGACACTGACAAAAGCCATTAGGACTGAATTTTTAACGTTTTTGACACGGAATTGCATTTAGATGCCAATAAAAAAGTTTATGAAATTACATATAGACTAAAAATCATATACTAAATCCACATAATGTAACAAACTGCTAACAGAAGTCGTCTAGAAACTGTTAGAGCTATTCCACATTAGTCCTAATGGAATTTTTTAACTGGGAATTCACTGGGAGGAATCATTTGAAATATTCTCCTATCCTTTACCCACATTTTTTTTACTGACTTCAAACTCTCTTTCACTATTCCAAATTCAAAACAAAAATTTCATCTTCCAGAAACTTGTGTTCTTCAAGATCAAGACTGCGTGACTCTCATCCGCCATGAATAACATCTGGGAATCGAAAGACAAGCTCATCAAGAAGGAAATCATCGAAAGAGGAATTTTCACCACCAAGCCCACAGACCGAACCTCCTGCGAGATTTTCATCGAAGATGTCACTGTCACGCCTCCCCATTTCCCCCTAGAAAAACTCAACAGCGAATACCTCGATGATTCCCCAGAAAAAACGATCGTAATCGGAGACGCCTGCTCGACCATCGACCGATCCATAGACCGAGCCGTGCAGATGATGACTCTCCAGGAGAAGAGCATGGTCACAGTACTTATTCCAGCCACCCCCGAAACCGAGGACAACGAGATCCAAATAACCATGGACATCACTCTGAACAACTACGATCCCTTCAAACCGTACTGGGAATGGACTGCCAACGAAAAGTATGAGACTGCTCTGAAGCACAAAGAAATGGGGACCAAACTTTTCCGGAACGGAAGACACGTCGACGCCTTCTTCAAGTTCAGCACAGCTTGCAAGTTGCTGATAACATTGGAGCCACTGAATCCCAGCGAAGATATGGACGAAGAGCTGGTGAAGAAGGTCAAAGAGCTGCGAAATATCGCTTACAACAACATGGCCGAGTGTCATTTGCACCAGAAGAACTATATATATGTTATTCAGCTGTGCACGAAGGTTCTCAGCAGGGATGAGAACAACATCAAAGCGCTGTACAGGAGAGGCGTCGCGTATGGTTACGAACGCGACTGGGAGAAGGCATTCGAGGACATGAAGCGGGTCGTCGATATGGAACCGACGAATAATGCGGCGAAGGAGAGGCTGCAGCTGTACAACAAGGAGATCAAGAAGGCGAACAAGAAGATGGACAACATCATGAAGAAGATGTTTGTGGCATTCCCGGACGAGGACTAGTAGTTCGTCGAATTTGTTGCAGTGTATCATTTGAAACCGGTAATCCCTGAAAGTTGAAGATCCCTATGAAAACGGGAAATATATTGCGTTTCAGCGAATGCGGTTCCCGACAATCATGGGTGTTGAAACAATGTATATTTCATAATTAATGAATTTTAGTCGACAATTAAAAACGCAGTTGACAAAAGTCAATTCCCCAAAGGAACACATACCTTAAAATATGTTAAATGCTAAAAATGTACTTCATTACAAGAAAATGAAATAAGCTATAATTTCGTTAACTATAATGTTTAATGTAATGCAATGAATAAATTCATTGCATGGTGGTAATAATTTTTGGAACAGAGCTGCCCTTGGATTGTGTTATATGATGACATTTTGAGTTTTTCTATTAAGTTTAATGCCAGCTATCCAATTTTGAAAAGAAAACTAACTTTTTTTATTATCAGTCCATTTTTTCAATGTCAAAGTACATACATGAGATACTACCGTGTTTCTTGATTAATATTTAATGTTCCATAAACGTACTGTAAGCATAAAAAAAAAACATTTTTACGGGACGTTTTGTTCCGTTGGGGTTGAAAGAAATAAGCAACGATAGAAATTTTGAATGTCTTTGATTTCTCTCTTTGATTAACTTTTTATTTCTCGTCGTTGATTTTTATAGCAGTTTCATTATTTTTAATTTTGTCTATTGTAACTCGAGGGAAATTGAGTTAACGAGAAACCAAGTGATGAAATCAGCTATATGATACAATTAATGCAACATTTTGGTGGCTGAAACATAATTTTTTTTATGAGATGTATAAATGAGTCGGGATTAACTATTTTTCCCTGAGTTAGCAATATTGCGTCGCGCTTTAAATCGACTGAACTCGAATCGAATAGGCATCGAATTTACATGGTAACGAATCAATACAGAACCGAGTAACTTCAGCTTTACAACAGCTTATCGCATTTGCACCGATTTTATTGAAATTGATTTAGTAATTAAAACGTATATGCAATTAAAAAATACAAATATTATTTAAGGCAAAAGCAACAAAATCACCACTGAATAGAGAAATTCAGACATTTTATTAAATAATTTAAAGATAGCATAAAGATAATATTAGCTTTTAAAAAATAGCATTTTTGCATAAGTGAGATTCGATTTTAAAACTTACGTATTGACTAAAAACATCGTTATTTCATGTTAACTTTATCGCATAGTTGATTTCATAATCAGGATAAAAAATTCAGTTACACAATTTCCATTTTAAAAAAGTCAATTAAAAAGTTATAATTTCAATTTCTTCGTATCCCTTATTTTTTGCAGGGATCCACGGAGAACAAATACAAAGTTTGTTTTGGTTTCATCTGCTTTATTTCTGCAATTCAACTGTGTCATTGTGACGTAATTTTTGTACAAAGAAAACGGTCCGAATAAAATCGTCATTTACATACAAAAATACACGTTTATTTTCACCCTTATCATTAGTTACACCGTAAAAATTAAATACATCAATATTTCTTCCTCCATACAATTTGTTATAATCTTAAAATGCAACAGAACCATCGACAATATAAAACAAAATCAACGACTACTAATTATCCTTATGTCAACATTGATTGTTCCTTGTGACGTGTGTCAAGTGGTGACTGCAGCGAGCTTTTGTAATGAGCAATTATGAGCATTATGAGCAATTCAGAATGAAGTCAACGAAACGCACAATTCACCGACTGAGAAGCAAAAACCTCGCCGAAGTACCGCTTTGCGAATGACCAATCTAAAGAAACGATTTCTCTTTCATTGTTCACACATTAACGTAACAATTAATCTTAAATACGTGTGAGTTACAATATATTATAATCTACTACAGATCTATGGTAGTACCTTCTACCTCTGGTCTAAAAGTCAACTCGACGATTTATCAACTGTACTTGCGGAATATATTACAATTATTTCTATTTATGCATAGCTCCGATTATTCAATGACTATCAAATTGCTGAAACGATGGTATAAATTAGAAAAGACGTTTCTCTTTATAATGGCACGTTGATTACTTTTTGTCTGTACAAATACAAATTGCTTATTATAATACAAAGATTCGTCTCTCGATAGAGAATACTCAAGGGACATTGATCGTTTTTCTAATCGATGAGAATGATTGTATTAAGGCTACTTCCGATCTATCTCGATAAACCAACGTTTCAAAAATGTACCTGTTGATGATATTCAATCGTTAGAGTATGAAATTCCGCGCGAATTTGATTGATATTTATAAAAAGTTTCTTAGAAGTACCCGTTTCTTTGTAAAACATTTATTCTATTCAAATCCTACTGTCAATTACGGTGTAATTTGGCTTCGGATGATTGATTAAAACGCGATCTGGATCAGCCTTAATGAAAAACCGAACAACTCCGCCAACTTGATATCACAAAAACAATAAAAATACGCACCATTTAAACGATAAATTGCCGAAATACGAAACAATCATGAGTGTCTTGGGTAGCTGCTTGGACATGGATTTTATTTTTTCAAAATTTCTCAAATGTCGAATTGTCTGAAAGAGACGTGATAATTACATAATGGCAAGATATACTTCTCTCTTTGTACAAAAAAATGTTCCATTTCGAAAAATAGTTGCAAGAAAGAATGTTATACAAAGATAGAAACCTTTCTTTCTTCTTCTTTGAAAATGGAACATCTCGTGCAAATTACATGTTTTTATGACTTAAAATATCACTATTCCGGTACAATGAATAAACCTATATAAACATTCAAATGATGTGTCACATAGTGTCTGAACTCAGTTGATGTACGAACAATTAACACAGCCATCATTTCGATTTATAAATATATCAAATTATAGTAATATTTCATATCAATTATATATCTCTCTCCTGTTAATCAATCGTACACCAGTTACAAATAACCGCTAATATGGCTAGTTCGGTAAAATGACGTGAACAATTCCATTAATCAAATAATTTAATGAATCAGCACAATATTTCTGTATAAGATCAATAATGGTACACCTGGCACAGGAATTGTAGCTTTACCAAACACGTTTAAACTGTACAAAACAGAATGTTACTTTACAACTTTAACAAATTCGTTTCCCTTTACGCCGACATGTCCCGCATAATCTGCCTAAATTTACAAAAGTCCAACCAATCGGAATGAGAACTGAAGACAGTAATTTTGCATGCACATTAGTTTGGATAAAAAAAATATATTATGTCATATCAATAAAAAGGCTGTGCCGTGTAATAAATATCATCCATAAATTGTACAACAACATACTATGTTACTAATGACGGATCACGCGACTATGAACCACACGTTTTGTTTAACAAGCTATCACTGATTTTGAATCAGAGTTCACTGTACATCATTTGTCAGTTTGGCCAGTAAAAACGTGGAAATAGAAGTAATTGACGAACCGCAAATCGAATTGAGTTTCGTCAGAGAACCCAGTCGCGAAACTAGAAAGACACTTCCTTGAAAAAAAGGGCCTTCCAATGGCGAACGATGGCCTTTCGAAAAATCAATTTGATTTGGTTTCTATTTCCAATTTTTTTACACAAACATTCCAAGCTCCGCTCGAGCAACAATTCAATAAATTTGCCGTAGTATCGGTCGCGAATCGATGATCTGAAGAGTGAATTTGTGTTTCTTGTCGGCGCGTTGTGAGTGTGTCGACCGGTGTTAAGATGCTTTCAGCTTCCCGTTGACCACAGTGGCGTTCATCGTTGAATTTGTGATCAGCCCGGCTGCCTGCACCGCGGCCGCCGTCGCCGACTTTTCCGCGACCAACTGGTATATCGGTTTCATAAACTAGAAAGAAAAACGAAACACGTGCATCAGATGCTTGGTTTGACGTCACTGGGAATCACAATAAACAAGCTGGGATATTGAAAAGCTCGAATGTAAACAACAGATGATATTTTCACATTTACAATATTGTTTTTAAGGTGGAACTATCGCGATAGTCCAAAAGATTGTTTATTGTTTTTGGTACTCTGGAAAGTTGAAAATTAGTGGGAATATTGTTAATTTGGTTATAGATATTCCAATGTCAGATAATTTGCTTTATGATAGTGCCACCTTAAGGGGACCCAAAATGGTGAAAAATCTTAAAGAAACTGCATTTTGATTTTACTGCAGTGTTACTGAACCCTTAACTTACATACTTTGAGTTATTTTTCTCATCCGAATATTTTTCGATTTATTTCAAATTTAAAACAGTTCATTTCCAAAGTAAAGAAAGTTATTTTACTTTGGATATTAAATAGACCAAAAAATAGACTAAAATTGGCCTGTTTAGTAAATTTTATCATTCAGCTAAGCATAACTCGACAACCAAGTACAAAAATGGAATTACATCTTAAATTTGTTTTTTTGTAGTTTCGCTTAATTTAATTTTTATTTACAGTAAGATAAACAAAACATTTAATTATCAAGACATTCTCCTGAAAATGATCGATTTTAGCCATTTGGGTGTCCTTTCACCAGATTTCATTTGCATTGGACATCAACAGATTGTGGAATGAAAATAGATTTCTTAAGTTAGTTAATTGAATGTTTAATTAAAGAATATTTATTATTTGTACAATTACAGGGAGATAACAAGGAAATACTTTACAAGGGAAAACTCGATTCTGACTTTTATTAAAATGAGGCGACACTAGTGGAATTCTCGCAAATCATGTGAGAAGAAATAAAATGACTGATTATAAATTAGGACTCTCTTCATTTTAATCAAGTCACTTTATCAATCAAGAGTTTGTATAATCCTAATGAAACGATCGATGTGGGACAGTCTATAAGACTATGATAGTTGATTTTTAAATGGCTTTTCCTATTCGCCTCATAAATATATAAGTTACTTGGATGGAATTCGGACTTAAAAAGTACAAGTTGAGTTTCAACATAGCAGAGTGAAAAGTGCTTTTGAGGTGCTTTCACAGTGACTATCATGAACCATATCAAGACTCTTTTGGTCAAAAATATCTGCAAATGTTCATATAAATCAGTACTGTTTTGTGATAATTGTCATTTATTGACTATAAAACAAATAATTAAATGAATTTAAAATGTAAGATACATTCGTTGAAATTTGTTCAGAAAATGGTTAATTTTAGCAAATGATTAATCCTTTTCGTTTACAATCCAATTGCAATAAGCTCTAAATTTATACACTGAACATGTGATCACAGATTTAACTGAACCATCTACACAATCATACCTTTCTAGAAGTCTCAGTCCGGTTAGCCTTCAGCAATTTTAGGGATAAAGAGAGCGAAATGAATAAATTAACTCAATGTTTTGAGTATAAAAATGATAAACACAGACCGAAAATAAAAATGATGGACACAATAATGTAACAAAGGTATGGTTCAGTGATGAGTTATGATTTGTAAGAACACACAGACTCGTGGTATGTGATATGATTATATGTCAGAAAAATACTCGTTTTGTGTAGACGAGGCGTTTGACGCTAGTGAACGAGTAAGCATTGGACCAAATGTAGTATATGCTGGAATTAGGGAAAACGCCACCATAACAGGACTTTTGGGTAGCAATGTCAAATTCATAATCGGGAATTTAATACCGGGAAATAATATTTTACAATTATAATGTACGCTTTTTAAGTGTACCGCGTGTATAAAAATCATATTTACAATTATATATGTAAATTATATCATTAATTAGCATGCCACCCAGAAAGTTCACTTTTCCCCCGTATTTTATGGCGCTATCAGCAAGTCCAGCATATAAAGTGTTTGTGAATAAATTTGTAAATCAAAGGGACCACTGGTAGTATCAAAAAAGCGAGGAAAGTTGTCAGAATAAGGTATCTTATTTTGTAAATAAAGTGAGCGCATAGCCAGGCCTGTTGGAATAGAAAAGTGCCTTAAATTAGTTGAGTTTGTCACTATAAACATATTTGAACGACTGAAAATGGTTATGACCGAAAACATGTAAACAATTTCTAATAGATTAATAAAATCTTAGGGTTGTAAAAAATCGGATTTCTTGAAAAAATGAAATAAATTAATTCATTTGATTTAAATCAGTTTTCTAATAATGTTTACTTAAATCAAAACTTAGAAATGTATTAGAACAAACTATTTAATTTATATTGTCTTTCTTGAAAAAGTCTAATACAATTTGTATAAAATCTGTTAAACATACTTTTCAATGAAAAAAAAAAACGATATTGAAGTCATTAAAATAGTTATATAAATAATTACTGTTATTTCGTTGATTTTAGTAATTTAGAACATTGTGATAATTATAATACCTTAAGAATTATAATATAAATAATATAATACATTCCGATAAGCTTGATTTAAATGACAACCCTATGAAATTTCCCTACTTTTTCGGGATGTAATTGGTACACTCAGAGTCATCACAACATAACTTGTTGAATGAGTTTTACATTTTAATGTTATCATAACCATTGACATGATAATCGTTAGATCTGAGAGTTAAAAAACACAGATTCTCATTAATGCAATACCAGTAATTTATCAGCTGTTAATTGTTAAGTAAACAAGAGTAGATTAATTACAGTTAACTATTTCCCACTTGGAAAAAGTACGTTTAATAACACCAGTCTTTGCAATGTGAAATTAGTAACGAAAGGAAGCGAAACAGAAAACGTCTCAGAATGGAAAACATTGTCGACTTCTAAAGGGAATTCTATTATGTTCTATGAAAGAAATTTAACATGCAGTACAACTGATATACAATTCTTAGGTCGAACCCAAGTTCGAAACGAACTAAATTCAAATGAGGGACAAACTTGAAGGACACTTACATTATTCCACATTAAAGTTGCTAATTCGTCTAGTTTGGCTCCAATCTCACGCCATTCTCCACTGTATCTGTGGAGGGAAAAATACAGTTTGAAACCATTTGATAAATCACTGGAATAATTCGGATTCGGCTTTGTAAATGAAATGTACAATAGATATATATTTAATATAATAATTTGGCAACATAGATATTTTATTGTTTGGAATTAGGTAAACCTGGTAAGAAAATTGTACATACCTAATATAGGCCCATAATAACAGTGTAAGGAGACTAATCCCCATGATCCAATTACACGTGTTTGCGATGGTATAAAGGCCTAGTAAACCATATATTCCGGATAATATGTACATTGTGACACCAATAGTGAAATACACCGCGGGTGTTCGAGCAGCTTTGAATATATTTTTGCTCTCATTGTGCGCTTTGAACTGAACAAATGCATCATTCAAGTCCTGCAAAAATTCACGACAATGTGTATTTTATTCAATGCATTCTTACTCATTTTGTTTTCGTGATGACATTCTCTATTTCTGTAAATACGACGAATGGTATGAGTTTTCAATGTCACTGAAAAGTGTAACCTGGCAAATTCCAGCACTTCATTCTAATAATAATTGATCAATATTTTGATATTTGAATAATAAACAGGTACTTAATTCAGTTGATTATTATCTAAAGTGAACATTTATACTTTTTTGTTGAGTCTATGAATGGATCTGCAGAATTTAATTTCAAAAAGTTCTGTAATTTTTCAGTGACATTTTCAGTTATTCAGTATTACGATTTAGATTGATGTGATAATGATATAGTATCACTTAAAAATCACTGTAGTGATATAGTGATATGTGGTTTGGAAATATGAATGATGACTGGATAAACACCTTGTGCAGTCTTTCCATATAAGTTTGACTAAATTCTTCACCGCCCATCTTTCGTTTGTTTTGGAATTGGTACATGGCCTTGTCTACACAACGCGTATGTTCTGATTCCAAAATTGCCGTAGCTATGAAAGGTTTCGTGCCACCGCATACACACTCCATAAGTTGCATGTACAACTCCTTCGCTTCAGCCACTGCTGACAAATTGTTTGCTTCGGCGGTCGCCTGAAAGTCAAATTGAACTACTGACAAACATGTACCTTATATCAAGATCTTATAGTAATTTTTCATTACATTTAAAGACAATCAAATAAAAGACTAAAAAAAATTAAAATGTGAAAAAATGTATTTAAAGGTATACAATTTTAATTTGCTAAATTAGATTGAAACGATTAATTTTATTGAAACGATTGAAACGATTAATTTTATTTTCTTGAGTACTAACGAAATTGTGTCACTAGAATATAAGATATAAATTGTCAGAGTTACCCAAAAACGTCCCAGCAAACGAAAACCATTAAAAAAGTTCAATCGTTTGTCGCCGATTCATATTTTATTGCCGGATTCTAGATACCTTACATACAAAAAACTCTTAACGACTTAAAGCAAAATCCTGTTTTCAACAAATAAATTATTGAAAAATACAATTTTCACAACTTTGTCCCCACGCTATAAAATCCCACATCTGACTTCAAATAGTGATTTTATTGCAATAAAAATTGTTAATTTGCTTTATCTGCGCCACTATTCATTAATTCAGAAAATTCCGCTAGGTTCGCACCTTAATCTGCCCAATCCCAAACAAATCCAATCAAAACACATACCACCAGCATGCTCTTCGGCTCCGGCAGCTCGTCCCCCTTATAAATTTTCATATAACTCTTGAAATATTCCACCAGCTCGCGCGCCTTCACCGTCTGGCCGTTGATCTTCTTCGTCACCAGGTTCTGCGGCGACAGCAGCAGCGGCACCAGCTTCTTCAGTTCTTCTTTGAACGTCGGTTCGATCTCAGACAACCTTCCATCGAATTTCGGGTCCGTCGAGATCTTCAACCCCGGGTGCGGCAGCAGGAAGCAGCTGATCTCCGAGAAGCAGGACTTAATGTGCTTCCGGAGGCGTTGCAGCTCGACGTGCTGTTTCTCCGAGACCTCCAGGCGCCGTTCCAGCAGGATCTTGCCGCCCTCCGCGCCATAGGCCGCCTCGTAGGGAAAGCTCCAGTCCCGAATGAGGAATTGTAGCCTCTGGAACGGCGTGGTTCCGGACTTCTCGAGCGCCAGTCTGCCGTACTCGGTGAAGAGCTGCAGGTGCTGCAGGTCGTCCTCCTGGATGTTCGAAGAGAGGTTGTATATCTGGACGGATGAGAGCATGGTGCTGAGGGCGAACACGGTGGCGCAATCCTTGACGGTCGACTGGCTGTCGAAGGTGCCCTGGGTGTCCATCAGGAGGATGGCGACCTTCTCGTCGTTGAGGGTCCCGAGGAACACCTTCGACCAGATCAGGATGCCAGTGGTGTCGCGCTCGGAGCCGCCGCGCCAGGAAAATCCCTTCAACGGCTCCTCCTCACTGCCCATCCAGTTATCGTTGTCTTCCTGCTTGATGTACTGTGGGAGAGAAAAGCGTGGATGAATTACTACAAAGGTTGCTGAAAGGGTTTACGTTTTATTAGTTTTAAAGAAACACTAACAGAAGAGTTCCTGGAATGTAAATAGTATATTTTTCAGGAATATTTTGGATGCTCCAAGAATATTTCAAATATGTAAATATGTTTCGAATATGTAAAACATTAAAGCCAGATAAAAAATCAAGCCCTGGAATATTCCAAGACCTAGTGTGTTTGGCAGATGTTCAAATTCAGGAAATTTCAAAGTTGGTCAACTCTAAAATGTTGTGGGTTTAAAATTTACGTATAAAGGATTCTCCTGAAATATTCCCAGGGATATTCAGGATATATTTAAAATATTCCAGAGGAATATTTTGAGCTATTACAACATATTCTATAGGGAATGTGTTTTCAGAACATGAGAAAAGATATACCGTTATGTTCAATAGACCATACAATTTAGTCTTATAACAATTTTTTTAGAGAATAAATCATTTCATGTCCCGGAATATAGCCTACCACATATCTAGATTTCAAAGCCTATGACCATGATTTCTCGAGAACTATAAAACAGAATTACTTGCAATTTCGCACGACTTTGATTGAGTAACTATACTTTTAGGCTACGTCGAAGATCGTCAGTTCAAATCCCAGCCATGATCTTAAAGTTTTTTGAACTGTTTCATGCGAAAGTATGTATTAACATTTCATAGCAATAGTTAGAAATTTTGAATAAAATGTGACGTTATGTGTTATTTTAAATTTCAAACATTCTTTACTTTTATTTTATCAAAACGTTCTCAATGAAATATTGTGCATTGTTTGTTGAAAACTCGTGTACTGTTTGAGTTCATTACAATAAAGCGATTAATAATGTATAAGAACATTATGAATGGATGAAAAATTGCAGAGTATTGCAGATGTGGGAGTGATAGGTTACGAGTGAATTGCCCTTTATGTGTAAGATAAGCGTGGAAGGTGTTGGAAAATGCTGCTTTGACAAGGAGATTGAATGATATGTTGATTCAAGTAATTGTTCGTTGTGAGATGACAGTAAGTTGAAAGTTTTGCTTCTTAATTGTTCGTTTAAGGATTATTAGTAGATTGTGAGATACGTGCATTAATGTCAGACATTTCTTCTCAGGTTAATGTAAAGGCCAATGAAATTATGCTGAATTGTTCATGTTCGTTTCACAAATGTGTAACTTGTCATGGTAAATGTAATTTGATCATTAATTTATATCTGTTAATGGTGAAGACTGGAGCAATGTTATTGATAAATGATTAATCAGGCGAAATTAATTATTCAAGGTCCTCAATTATCACTTTTGGTAGCATTTAATTCATTCGTCAAGTTTTCAGGTTGTATCAGTGCACACATATTCATTTCTGTTATGTGATGTCGTTAAACTGATAACAGTTAATATGTATTTATCAATTCTCTTTCGACAATATTGGATCTGTCGAAATATCTCGTTACAAAGTGATTTTATAGAAGGAAAATCAACATTTTTTATGAACTATAAAAACCGTTTAGGAAAATGGCGTTTCGTTTTTACAATATGAAGTAAATGAAAATATTGAATTTATCAACAAGTTTTTCAATTTGGAACTGACAATGTTTCACAGTTTCTACAAAATACCTACGACTTTGTATTTGTATTCTACATAAAGTTATATATAAAATGTGCAATTTTGAAATCAAATAACTCAGCTTTGAAGTGACGGTTCTCTCTGGATTTTCATCTAAAATTGCCTCTTACGTTTTGGAATAGTTAACTTATTTTCAATACAGCTATTTGGCTTTCTTTGTGTATTAACTTCGAAACGATTATTAGATTATTTTCATTCAGATTACACACATTGTCTATAACAAATCCTTATTCAACCGATTATATTTCATTAATTTTATTATTATTATAACACACAACGTTTATTTGTATGTTATGTTTGAAACCTTCAAAAATGTATCAGAAATTATTTTCATACATATTCTCATATTATTGCATTATTATTCATCATATGTACAAAATACTTCATTTTGTAACTCTTAACTACTCAGACCAATCCTATTTTCCTGGATCAACAATCTGAAATAACAATTTCCTACGTCATTATATTTTTGTTCCAATAAGAAATATACGTCAGTTCCTCTGTGACGTTTACTTATGCAGACCGACTACAAAAAGCAATACGTTCCTCGACTTCTTATCAAGAATATCGTATGCAGCTAGGTCGAAACGAATGCGTGACGACTCCTGTCCGATTGTCAGCACTCAACTGTCACTCGTCGGTAATCACGTTCGATCCTACCTAACTGCATAATATACTATTAGATACTATTCATATACATCAAAAAATCTCAACATAACTCAATCCTTACTTAAAATAGTATCTTTCTCAATACCGAAAAATCTATGCAAAGTCAATCGATGGCAATACATAATCATTTAGTACATAACACGATATTACACAAAACACTTCTTAGATAAGCTTGATAAAAATATTGTTATAAGTGTAAATATGATGTTTTGATAAATCAGAACATCGTAAGAGGTGTATTTTAGGTTTTCATGATGATTAGGTCAATAAAAACATCATAAGTATTGCAGTTATGACCTTTTGCTAAATAAAAACACCATGAGTGTTGCACTCGTAATGTTTTACTACATAAAAACACTGTAACTTTTGCTCTTATGGTAATAGTGTATGAATCATAAGTGTTGCACTAACGATGTTATGTAAATATAAACGTCATAAGTGTTACACTTATGATCTTTTGATAAATAAAAACATTAAGTTTTCATGGATATTTAGTTCATGTAAGCATCATAAGTGTTGCACTAACGATGTTTAGGTCAATGGAAACATCATAAGTTTTTCACTTATGATCTTTTGATAAATAAAAACTCTATTAGTTCTTATGGTGATTTGGTTCATGTCAGCATCTAAGTGTTGATGCTGATACATAAACAACATAAGTGTTGCACTTATGACTCTTCTTTGAACTTTATATACTAAAGCATTTTTCCTGTTCGTATGCAATCTATTTAATATTTCTTCGCAGTTTTTTACTGCACTACAAATTACACTATTTTTAACACTTACAGTACTCTGTTAACATCATACTTTTCCTGTAAGTGTTAGAAAAATGGTGAACTTGCCCAGATTTTGTCAGCTATTTTCAAATAGCAATTGAGAAATTTCGAGTCTTCCTAATTACCTTACTCTCCATGTAACGGAGAAAGAAGTCCAGCAGGAAGCTTTTGCCCTTCCGGAACGCTCCCGCTATGGACACGACGACCACACTTCGATCCTTGACATTATCCTGGAGCAAAATCTGGGACAACGCATCCTCGTCCAATTCAAAATTGTGATCCGGGTGGGCGAGCACGATTTGGACAGGTCGGCCGATGTCGTCGTCGACATGCTCCGTGCTTGTCAGTATTCGCTCCACCGTTTCTATCCTCTCCATCTTCTCTTGGTAATTATCTGGCGGAGAAAGCGTGGACCGTGTAAAAGTGGCGAAATGTCATTTTCTCGGGACGCCGCCGCAAATTGCGGCATATTATAAACAAACAAACGCGGCGTTGCGTAAACGAAGAGGTTTTCTTTGTCGTTAATGCGAGCCACGGGAACCTTGACCATTGACGTTCCGCGATTCGAGTTCAGACACGAAAGAGAATGACTAAGAAGTTTGCTGCATGCATTATGGACGCGAACTGCCGGAGGAATGTTTGACGATTAATAAACGCCGGCAGAGGAAAATTGGGGTTTGGTTTGAGTTTTCTGAGGGAAGAACAATTTGGGTTTGAGAAGAGACGGTTTAGTTTTTGTCATAGAGGGAGTGATTGAAAGGGGCAACATTTGGTGAAATTAGTAGGAGTTAGCAGTTTATTCGTATTCGTATCTGGTGGTTGGAAGGTTGGCCATGGATGTGGTTGAAATCTTAATTAGTTGATCGGAAAAATTAAATATTGATAGAACTGTAGAATGGATGATGGAATGGGTACCAATTTGGAAATAATTGCAACAAACAATTTTCTGTGTGATAAAGGATTTGGGATTTACTATATTATACAAATTTGAAGAACTTTTCAATTTACCAGAATAATCTGTTTATAGATCATGAAATACAATTTATTGTCATTTTCTAAAAATCTCAAAAAGTGACCAAAACTATTTACAAAAGAGAATTATTACTGTTGGTATGGTTAAATCTACCATAATTTTCGAAAATAAAAAGGAATATTTTTCTCAATGATTCAATCATATTACGTTATTAATCAAAGTGTATTCTTGACGAGGAAGTATAATAGAGTGATTTCCCTGGCTCAATCGCATGCAAAAACTTGATTAATAAAATTAAAGATTTCATTATTAACCCAATTTTTTTACTGACAGATATTTCCTTTAACAGTACAGTAAAAATTTGTGTTTGGTTAACGACCATCTTAATAATAACCTCACAGACTCAAATTTGTAATAAACAATTGTTTATTTGTCAATAGTTGACGTTTCGGCGATTGTATGTCGCCATCTTCAGAACAATGTTTGAAGAAAGTTCGGTTTTTAGTCCATATTGTACATTAAAATTTTTAATGTACAATATGGTTATTATTAAGATGGTCGTTAACCAAACACAAATTAAAACTCACAAACAGACGTTAAACCAAACACAAAATTTCTTTATTCAGCTTTCGAAAGTTACAAGATACCGGAATTATAATATTTTGCCTATAAACGGCATGAAAAACGGTAAATGCGAGTTTTTTTAAGAGCGTTTTACTCTTAAACTTTCCTCAAAACAATAACGTGAATGCGTTAACGTAAACAGTAACGTGAAATGTGCAGCGTAAATAATAATAATTTTGTTATTATTGCGGTCTCACACTTGCTGTCGTCATTAGACCGAACTACTTGATCGTAAGGGGTTACACAGTAAAGTGCGAGTGCAGTGGCACAAAGGGTCCTGCACGTACAGTCAACACTTCGTATGCGGAGAAATCTCAGGTGGCAGTTTGTTTAATGTCGAGTAAAAGAGAGGTCAAAAAGGGGATATGTCGAACAGAAAATCTTCTGTTTTATAAAAGTGACACTACATTTTGCAAAAATAATTTATCAAGAATTCACGTATATAAATGGAGAAAAATCACGTTGTAAATATTCCAACGTATGGTATGATTGCAGCGACAGGTTATGGTATGGTAAGGTTATTGACATGCTACGTAATTACTGAAGTTCAGTATGGTATGTTTAAACGTGAACGACAACTTCAAAGCGTACTGAAATTATCATGATTCGTTTGCTACGTACTTTGTAAAATTTAAAACGTCATTTTTCTCTGTGTAAAGCATGTGCGGATTATAGTCAAATATAATTTGAATAGCTTACCAATCATAACTCTAGCCGGTACAGCGTTCCACTCAAGCCAAAATGTAATAAAAGAACTGGTAACTAATATTATTCCAGGAATAAAGACAGTTGTGAAATAAAAAGCTCTGTCCCTGGTAAAGATCAAGTCCACCTTCAGACAACTATAGTTTCCTGGAATTCATAAGAAATTAATTTCATTTCGAAGAATTATATGGTTTTTAATCGTTACAACAATTATAATCTCTTCAGTTTCCCTACCAGACGAATTCCGACGATATATCGTCGGTCTTATAGTAGCGAATGAGAAAACGGCGGAAGTGCACGTAACATGCATATTATTCATTAAATTGGTTAAATTCGATTAGAATAGCTACAAAACTGGTTGCACGTAAACGTGACAACACTGATTAGCGGTCTGTATTAATTTTCTAACTTGGAGTGTAAATTTTTTTAATGAACGAAATGTTAATTGTTTATAAATTTATGTAAATTTAGATGGAAGCATGTTGATATCATACGAAAAGTCAGAGTCACATTCTGTTTTACCGACATTATCGGCTGATGTTGCTTCGCAAGTCAATGTAACAAGTTAGAATTCGGCAGTTTCCACAAAAGTTTACACAAAAATTGATGATTAATGACTGTTGTCGGTAAAAAGATTATACAAGTCTTTGTAAATATATATATAATGAAGTATATCGTGTCTTCAAGTATATTTAGGGTTTATAAATTTTAGGTTCATGTTTGTATCCTTTCTAATAATGTAAAAAATGATTTTACTGTAATATCAAATCAACTTCTTTTTATGTAATCACATGTTACTTACTCACGAAACATTTTCTTAGCTTCTCTAAGAAAAGCGATGATTATTTAGTCCCCTAAAACATGTTTAAATTATTTATTCGTGACTCTGTTATTACGACATATTGGTTATAACCTCAAAACTGAACTATTACATTTGAACCGCCAATTACTTCTAAATCTCATGACAACGGCTCAGGGGGCGCGAGTAACCCTATCTCATTTTCTGCCATAACAATATCCATACCTTGATGCTCGGCAACCGTGCTCGCAGACCGAGTGGCTGTTGAAAAAGTGAAAAAGTACGCCTAGAATGCTGGAAAAACGTAAAAATGTGTTTTTTTCAAAAATGAATTCCCAAAATACGTTCTCTTCGATTTTGGATTTTCTTGGCGTATTTCAACATATTTCAACGTATTTCTACAATACGAGGATAACGTTTCATACTTCATACTAAAATATAAAAAGAGGTTTTCTACGTGTGGAAATTTAAGGAATTTAAAACAAGATATCACGTAATTTTTATTTTGCGTGGTAAGTGTAGGGAACATTGAAAGTATAATTAAATAATTTGTTGTCTACATTTTTATTTCTTTAATGTAGCGACGCGGAACTGCTAAACATTTTCGCGTGTAATTCAATGCAGAAAATTAATTTTTACATTTTTCTAGATGATTAACATTCATACGACTTAGTAAAATAACAGGGAAGCCTATACAGGATAAATGAAAGGGGTAAAAATAGAGGGGTCATCTTTAAACGGCCATATCTCGGTCAAAACTAAAAAACACAAGGCGCGGTATTTTTTATAATAAAGTTCAATTAAAAAGCTTACGATTTCGCCAAGAAAATCCAAAATCGAAGAGGACGTATTTTGGGAATTAATTTTTGAAAAAAAACACATTTTTACGTTTTTCCAGCATTCTAGGCGTACTTTTTCAACTTTAGGTGCGCTGGGCTATGTGTTAGGATATATATGTACCATCAAGTTGGTTCCGATCCCTTACTTACGTTACCCACATTAAACCCTTTTTTCCCGATGTTTCCTCAATTTCGCCAAAACTCGATTATCGTAAAAGTCACGTCTAGTACTTTGTTATTCGACCTATAATCGGGTTTCTGCTTGTTTTTATGATAAAACAAAGCTGTACAATAATTATTATCAAAATCGGAGAGGATCGGGTTTTTTTTTTGCTGATTATGGATAGAATGACCCTATTTTCAATGATTAATTATAAAATTTGATTAACTATAAAATATTTTCGCAATCCCCCACATTTTTATCAATATAGTAGATATATAGGTATTAACAAAACAGAACTGCAGCTTTCTTTCTTATTCTTTATTTCATATTTCATACATATTTTTTTAATTAAAATAAAATGAACCTAAAATAAATTGAGAAATAATTATCAAATATTTGTATATTCGATGAACTACAGACACACCCTTTTTCATAATCCCTTTTTTGACTATAAACTTGATTTTTATTTCTACATTCTATTTAAATTTCAATATTTATTATTTTTTGATTTCTGCAATCCATTTTTTATTTTCAATATTAGATACATCAATTTTAAAATAGCTTAAAACATTTTTTCTGTTTCATATAAATAACACATATATAATATAAATAATAGAATACAAATAAATACATTTATTTTCAACGACTGTTTTTTTTCGATTTATTCATACAAAATGATACAAAATGTCAAAATGATGTCAGTCAGACGTGGAAAGTGCTGCCCCCAAACTCCGAACGGACATCAGCCGAAACCCACGATCCATTTGAATTATGAGACGAAACAAAAATATAATGTTTTAGAAAATGAAAAAAATGATTACGCCGTAACCATACATAATCATTGGACATATTTATATTCGTTAGACAGGGCGAGTTATTATGATTAAGAGAAAATTACCGTCCAGTACAAATTGGCGAATAGCGTAAAATTTGAGATTCAAAGTGTTGAAAGTAACCTGAAAGTTTGTGTCAGCGTAATGACAGAAGTTAGTTGTCGCCGTCGCGCCGTCGATGGGCAAGCCCTTGCATGCCATCTATACCTGCGCATATTGGCGTCGACAACTACCGTCTGTCTTGATTATCACAATTTAGTATCATATCACAATGACATAGATTTATCACGATCTATAATTAAACAGTATCACAGTTGTTCGGTTCATGGCGGTTTTGTCGAATAGACATGAGATCCAAGCGTCTTTTGAAGCTTTCGCTGCTAGCAGTATTTACTACGTGTCGAGGGAGGGCATTCCAGCGGTTCACCACCCGGTTTGATAAGAAGTGGGAGCGAAGGTTTGTCCTCACTCGTTCCTTTCAAGCCCTCTCGTTCCTGAGGCTGGCCGCCTGTTCAAGAAGTTCTCTAACTCCTCCTCCACATTGTAGGCGGCAGTCAAAATCATATGCACTTCAATTAAGTCGGCTCTCTCTCTTCTTCGCTCTAGTGTAGCGATTCCCATGCGCCGGCACCCCTCCTCGTACCCCAGTAGGGTGTCCAGCGAAAACTGGCTTGAAAAATCCCGGACAATTCCCAGACAATTTCCGTAATTTTCGTCGGTTTCCCGGACTTTTAAACGAAGTAATTTTCAAATATACTAAAGACTATCCTTTTACAATTGTTTGATTAAGATAAATTCAAAACAATAGGATTATATACTTATCAGTTGACAAAGCGGGCTCTAGAGAATGCAGAATTTAAAAAGTATATTCTTTTCTATCTACTTGTGCACCAAGTTCCCTGGTTCAAAGAACATAGTTTTTCAGGAAAAAAAATGCAACCGAAAATTTAGTATATGTTTTTTTTCATATAAAGGGTATCCCGAATCGCTGCGATCTCAGTGATTCACAGTGATTCGGGATAGGTTTTATGTGAAAAAACATATACTTGTTGTACGTTTTCGATTGCACTTTCTTCTTCTGAAAGTCTACATTCTTTGAACCAAGGTCAGCAAGTGATTTATGGAAATGCATATGGAATCCATATCATTGAAAATGTCAGTAAAATAAGTTACTTTAGCAAATAATAGAAATTCACAACTTATGAAATTCAGCTATTTGGAACGCCTGTAATGGTTTCCTGAACTGAATAGCATAGATAACATTGAAAGTGAATTCGATACTCGGAATCAGTTTATAGCTCGTCATTTCTATTGCATTTCCAGAAAAAACATTGCAATTAAATTCCATAAATGGTATAAACTTCTACCTTGGAATAGAAGTCAATTGGACAAAATTGACATTCTGAATATCTATTCCAATCGTCTATATTATGAATTAAAAATTGAACAAAGTTATCATATATGATTAAACAAATTATTCAAGCCCTAACGGAACAACCAAAAAATCGACATTGATTCGATGTCAATACAGATGTCGAATCGATGTTGAATGGATGTCGAATTAATGTCTCAATGTCCGTTCAGGTGACATCGAATCGATATCGATGGCTCAATGTCGATTCGACGTTTTGCATCGACATCGAATCGACATGTCTTAATGTTGATTCCATATCGATTCCATATCGATGCGAAACGTCGAATCAACATTGAGCCATCGATGTCGATTCGATGTCACCTGACGGACATTGAGACATTGATTCGACATCGATTCAACATCGTTTGGACATCTGCATTGATGTCGAATGAATGTCTATTTTCTGACTGTTCTGTTAGGGAGGTTATACTCTAAATGTAATGAGATAGAAAATAAAATTATAGATAGAACGAAAAACCGAACCGCTAGAAAAATCACAAAAATCACTGAGTTTTCAAATTGATGTAATGATAATTTTGAACGAAAATTAATTAATTTTTGAGTCCGAAAAATATCCTAAAAAAGATGGGACCTTAAAGTCCCATCTTTACGGTCATGTGAAGTGATGGGCTATTTGAACCTTCCTCTGTAATTCGAAGAAAACTCACATAATGCAGTAAATTCCAAAATATAACTTTGGATCAAATCGTCGTAGTTTTTTTCATTTTTTGACTAATTAATCTGAAATTGAAAAAATGTTTTTTGCATGTGCTTAACTACTGTGGTGTATAAAATTTTGGTGTACAACTTTATCATGCATCAATATGTGTATCCACTTTACACGTGCTTGACTGCTGGGGTGTTCGGCTTTCAGAACCTTGACGAAATCATCTTCCGCGTTCGGCAGTTGGGGTATCGCTATCTGGTACGCACCGATTGCAAATCGTACTCGGGGATCAGCATCCTCTGTTGACCTCAGTCCAACTCTCTTCCCGCAGCTGGGATGGTACGACCGTTTTCAAATGTCTTGAAAATTATTACTTCTACTGAGATAGTGTCAGCGAGGAAGTTGTTCCTTATAACCCAAAGAATCACTTTGCTGAACAAATTCCGTACTGCAGAATTCAAAATATTGACATATATGCTCGAGCGTATTCTAATGACCGCAGTTTTGCAACATGGCGTATCAGAAATGTCGCGCACGAGAATAAATATCGATATGACGATTTCTGCAATACGAAATTTGTTCGAGCTTGGCAAAGTGATTCTTTGTGTCATAAGGAACATCTTCCCCGATGAAACTACCTAAGTTGGAGCAATAGTTTTCAAAATATGTTCATCCGAACCTGAACGGAACGATTGCCTATGTTTAGGGGCTAGGAAGCCGAGTCGAGCGCATGTCTCATTGTTCACAGACCCTCAATAAAGAGCCGCCAATATATACGATCTGCTTACATAGATTTATTCACAAGCCCAGTTTAAACATTCATACGCTTTTTTGGTTCACCGACTAATGTTTTTTTATTTTAATTTCAGATATGTGCTTCTCTGGGCAACAACAGCATTGAGCTGTATTCTATAGTCGTGGATGAGAAGAAACCAGAAGTGAAAAGTTTACGGTCCATAACTTCGCATGGCCATCGCACAGATGTCAGGGCAGTCGCTTTCAGTTCCGACAATCAAGCTTTTGCAACTGTCAGTGGAGAAAGCATCAAATTATGGAATAGGTACAAACTGAACAAATTTAAGGCAAGGATTGGGATCTGACTTTTGCTTATTTTTATCCTAAAGGAATCCTAAAGAGAACAAATCCTAAAGAGGAAACTTCACAGATGTGAAATGGCGGCTATCTTTACTTCCGTCCCTTCCTTTTTCATAGCATTTCAGACACCTGCCACATGGAACGAAAAATTGCTTGAGAAGTTCCGGTATAATTCTATAAACCTTTAGAAGAATAAAAAATTGAATTTACTTTTTGATCCTTTGAAACCTATTCATTGTTTAAAAGCTCCAACGTCAAGCAGTTGAAACTTAACGTTATCTTTTAATACATTTAATGTCAAGGTATTTCACCTTGACATTACCTTGAGTTTCACCACGACATTGAGTTTGAACTCAATCGTCGTCCGAAATGAAATTAAACTTCATTCCTCGAGACTCAAGGAGTAATCGCTTGAGTCTCGTCGAATGGAAGGTCAAGCGGTCGTCAAGGAGGAAAACTCTGACACTCAAAGTTTTATTACTTTTCCTTGACTGTTTAACCTACGAGTGTCGAGTTTTTGTTACTGGAGCCACACTTAAAGCTTTAAACCTTGAATTTTTTCCTTAAATCCAGAAATAGTAGATTACTTTACAAGAGGGAAAGGTCGGCGGTTCTCCCACCGAGTGTGTGATTGGTCACGAGCGAAGCGAGTGGCCAATCAGACACGAGTTGGGAGCCGCCGACCTTTCCCACTAGTGAAGTACTGTGCTTTTGTTTACGAGTGGGAAGGAAAAGTGCCTACTTTTCCTACGCTCATCAGTAGGAGAACCGTACAGTTTTCCTACTGCTGAGCGTGGGAAAAGTAGGCACTTTTCCCTCACGAGTAAAGAAATTTATATTTCGATAGTCCCCTGCTATTTAATTACATCTGAACCGAGCAGGAGCAAACTATGACAATTGCACCGACCGTAAACGAAAGGTTGTAACTGAAACATATCGCAGCAAACTATTGTAACTGACTTTCTGTCAAAACTGTCAATTTTATGATTATAATATATATTAATAAGTAAGTCTTCATTTACTAGCATTATGATCGCTTGAATTATTAATAATTCATTATTCAAGCTATCATAATGCAAGTAAATCAAAACTTATTCATTAATATATATTATAATCATAAAATTGACAACTTTGACAGACAGTCAGTTACAATAGTTCGTTGCGATATGTGTCAGTTACAACCTTTCGTTTACGTAATTAGATAGCAGGGGACCATCGATTTATTGCAAAATATAATTTATACGACTTTATCCGTTAGTGCAATTTGTAATATTAGAAAAAAAGGGATACAAATGGATATAGAATATTAATCATAGATGTCTGATCTGATCCGCATTATATTCGTATCTATCCGGAAATGACTAGATAATAACCGACAAGAAATAGATACAAATTGTATCCGCGCTGATAAAAATATTCTATCAAATTTTATCCGTTTCTATAAGTCATTTTTAATAGGAAAACTGGTCAAATATGCAATACTGATGATATACAAAGAGTAGCATGATTCTTACTTCTCCATCACTAGTGAGAACAAGAGAGTGATGACTTCCGCAAGCAATTGATGTGATGAATTTATCAGAAATATTTAGTGTTATTAAGGCAGGCGTCAGTACTTGATTGGAAGTTCCGTTTCCCAGTTCACAGGATCCATTATGACCCCATGAATAAACCTATTTGTACATAAGATGTAAATATCACAGTAAGCATTTGATTGTTCATAAGGAAGTCTGAAAAGATTGTGAAACTGTGAGAACTCAATAACAGGAAAAATACAAATTTGTCTTACAGTGTATTTTGGATTATCTTATGAAACACCAGACAGTTCAAATTATACACCCCTCACAGCAAACTTAGAACGATGATATTTCTAATATCGTCCTAAGACCACCCTAAGAATTAAAACGAGATTTTTTTGTATGTAATTGATAAAACAAAGTCGATGAACAACGGAGGATCAAACAATTTAAGGTAGTTCCCTCATTAAGTTAAAATTATGAGAATATGATATAAAACTTGAAATCGGGTTTATTACGATGCTATAATTTGATTTGCCAAATTCCCAAGGAATTTGTTTACCTAGCCGATATTTAATGCTCTAATTAAATATCGGCTTATAAATACCCGGGGCAACATTTGTCCCGGCCTCCATTACAAATGTTGCGCTTGCGTTTGGCGCTACCTATGTACCTGTCCACACATTAACCCTAGATTATGGTAACGATTATCACAGATGTGACAGTCTTTACGAATTATTTTTCTTTATTACGGGCAAAAAGGGAACAATCTCAGTTCAGTGCAAGAATGGAACTATTCCAAAGTGCCGACCAGCAACCGAGATCGTATAGAACCAAATTGATGAATACGGAATTTGTCACAACGGAAAGTATTCATAAAACTATCTTGTGAATGACGTCAGAACACATTGGAGTATGAAATTCAGAAAAAAATTGTTGACGTCCGCAATAGAAACTGAACTCGCAACCCTTCGAGCGAAAGACTGACACCTGATCCATTACCCCAATCCAGCATATTTGTATTGGATTGGGGTAATAGAACAGGTGTATAATGTCTGATTGTAAGTCAGACATTATATACGATTTTGACCGTTTCAAAATCGTGTATAATGTCTGACTTACAATCAGGATTGAATACAGATTATGTCGTTATGGCACATTCAGTGACGCTGTATACAAAGTCTTACCCGCGGAATGTGCTAGTGGCGCATCCCGCGCCACTAGCATATTCCTTAAAATCACCTACTCTTCATGCTCTAGAATGGACATACCCATTACATGTCCATCTCCATCTTGATTAACCATGACCATGTTGTTTCTTTTATTGACACGCTGGTCCGTGAATTTTTGGACAGGTATTGGTGAATACCTCATTGGACCCGTTGAAATTCCAACCAATATGACAGGAGAAGACTTTCTCGAATTTCTAACTGAACAATTATTAGAAAATATTCCTCTAAATGTGAGAAGAGATATGTGGCTGCAGCTAGATGGAGCCCCAATACACTATTACGGTCCTGTCGTGCAGTGTTTGGAAAGGATGTTTTCAAATAGATGGATCGGGCGTGGATCGCAAGTTGAATGGCCCGCAAAATCACCGGATTTTAATCGACTGGATTTTTTTCTCTGGGGGTACATAAAAGAATACGTGTATAAAATACCTGTGGCGAACGCCGATGTTTAACGAGAGCGGATTACTGAAGCGGTAACTACGACTGAACCAGAAACATTGCGAAAAGTCACGAATAATTTCGTAAAAAGAATGTTGCGGTGTTGCATTCGAAACAGCGGACAACATATCGAACAATTCACTGGGAAAAAATATCTGCTGATCCAACACAAAAATCGTCAGATACAACTGAAAAATGAGGTTGTTTACATTTAAAATGAAGTCAGCTGTACCATGGTGTTACTGTCCTAGTTCAACATATGTTCTTAAACAGTTCTTGTTCACATAATATGCCACCGAATTAATATTGATGACACTCATTGAATTGATGAGTGTATGAAGTGGATGTGCATTGTTTGTGTGACGAGTAATTGTAAAAATGTCAACGAAATTATCAAAGATAGGTTAGGTTGGCATTTTCTTTGTATTGTTTTAATGTATACAAATGCATTTACTTTAACAATAATTTGTCTACACTTTATATTAAAGTTCAATCGAAATAATAATTTTTTTCTTAAATTAGTCACATGTTAAATGTGTATTCGCTTGTTTCCATTGCAGAAATTGTATTAGTCGTTTGCTTTACTTTCGTTACCATGTTGAGCTTACATGGTGGTTTAGTTGATCCAGCATAACTCATTTAACTTCATTTTTAATGCTGATTTGACAAACCCTTTTTTCCCAGTGTTTATGAAATAAATATGTTATATTTTAAATTATATACTGAAAATTATAATTTATTTATCAAATTATTCTCAAACTGTTAATTTAATTCGAATTTTTGTCTCAAAAAGTAGAATCGAGAGCCCGCGGCGATTTCGTGAGAAAATTATCAAGTGGCACAATCAAATTTCTATCAACAACGACATCATTATATTCCCGCATTTACAATATTTTTCAAGTAATGAAAAATATTTTTTTTACTTTGTTATAAATGCGATTAATTAAAAAAGCACAATTAATCGCCACAAAAAGCTCGCCTTCTGAGCGAATTAAAAATAATAAAAACTTGGCCAAAACCGTCAGGTTGTAGAGGATCTGGTGGCTCGACTCGTCAAGTTTTTACATCAAGTAACAAATTCCATCGCAGATCGTTCCTAATAAACATTCAGAAAGTTAGCGCAGTTACGGAAAGATCAGATTTACGGCTTAACAGCGCCGCCTATCGCCGCATTTTTCAGGCGGCGTTTGTTTCTCAAATGTAGTACAAATATTTGAACAAAAATGATAAGCTGAGTTGAAACATTCGTTTTACATCTGATTCTGAAGCCGGCAATGCGTAACTTTGCGGTTCTGTATTGTAAATTATCAAAAATAAAGCGATAAAAATTGGCTCTGACAGGCAGGGACCGTATTCTGGAAACTATTTTGTTACGTATAAAATGTATACGTAACAAAATAGTATAGAATGGTTTTAGACGTTTTTGAGGTCACGAATACAAATTTCTAATACTAAAAATTTCGCAAAACAATTATTTTCGATTTTTTGCGAAAATATTCACAATAGTTTGAAGACTATACTCTAGTGTAAACTATAAAATCCGTCATTGATTCATCATGGCAAAAGGAAGAGGATGGTAAGGGAGATTGCGGAGGCTAAGGCGTCCATGAGTGGGACTGCTGCAGCTGAACCGCAGACCCCGAGCCGGAAACGACCGAAGGCCCCTGATGATACCTCTCCGTCGGGCGAACGGCCATGGAAAAAACATGAGGAGAAGGATGACGGGATATCACTAGCTCAGAGAAAGAATCCTCTGACCTTGGTAGTTACTACTGAGGGATATCCCGAGGTCGCTCTGAAGCAGGGACATCTCCATCGGATGAGATGCGCTGTTTGGGGTTGATGGAATCACCCCCCCCCCTCCCCGAACAGTGGCCTACTTCAGGAAGAGGTTTTGTCGAGGCGGAGCGATCATTGTGATTCCCGAAAACTTCGAGGCCTGGTAAACCAAGCCTCGAAGGCTTGGTTTACTAGGCACTTTGGGGTCATTATCGAGCGGGTCGGGGAGAAACTAAGGTTGGGAGTAACTAAGGCAGCGCTACAGGAGAACGACGACTTGGGTCTCCTCGTGCACTGCTCGAGAGGAGCCTGTTGCCGCGATCCTCAAGCATCTCGGCGACTCTAACCCCACAATTAATACGGTGGCATGGAAAACCTATGCCGTCCTTGACGGTAAGGGCAAAGAGGCTGCAGGCGAGGAGAGGGACAAGGGTAAATCTGGTTGTAGGTATTCCTGAGTCTCAGTGTGCCGCGCTCAGAGCTTGGCAATGTAGGCTGAAATACGTCATGGGCGCGGTCGTATTGAAGCTAGGCCAAAATGACTCGGAGAAGGCCTCAGCTACCCTCTTGGCCACTGACACCCAGAAGTCAGAGGACAATGAAGCCATGGAGACGTCATGATGGAATCTGTTATGATGACTTATACCGGGCTAGCTGTCTCACAAATCAACTTGCATCGTAGCAAAGACGCGTCTACCATTTATGCTAGACGTATGGCATCGTTGCACATAGGGATATCCCTATCCAAGAACCTTGGGTGGTCAAGGGGATGGTCAGGGGTATCGGCTCTGGCTATCGATTGATCGATTGAATTCGGTAGATAGACCAAGAACCAGCATTGCTCTCAAGGGCGTGAGGGGGGTGCCCCTTCTTCGCTTCTGCTACAGAGATCTGACTGCAGCGACCTGTGTTTTCTACTTACATGGCGTCAAGACCTTCGTGGTGGTGGCCTCCGCTTACTTCCCGCATGAGGAGTCTGAGGTGCCACATCTGGGGTTCAAGTGATAATCGACTACTGTGGGGCTGCCTCTGATTGTCGGGTATGACGCCAATGCGCACCACACGGTCTGGGGAAGCTCCGGTGTGGTGCGCAACCTGTTTGCCTTCCTCACAGGTTCTGACCTTGAAATGGCGAATCTTGGCTCTTGAATCCACTTTCAAGAATGCCGTTAGGAGTGAGGTTTTAGACCTCACGCTTGTGAGCTTTAACATCAGAAACTACATTCAGGGTTGGAGGATGTCAGGCTATCCTTCGCTCTCCGATTATGCCACTATTGTTTTCAGGCTGTGTTGCTCTCCGGAGGCCCGAGTTTCGGGTCATCCACCAAGGAGCACGGCCTGGGTCAGATACAGAGCGTCCCTGGAAAGTGCTGTGCGGGATTTCCCCACGATCATTAGTACTAGGATTGAAGTGGACGAGATTCCGGCGAGTTTCTGGCGAAGGTGATCGTGCGGGCCTATGAGGGGAGCAACAAGGTTGCTGCGAGCAATACGCGGGCAAAGATACCCTGGTGGAGCGAGGCCCTTGGCAGACTCAGACAAAAGGTCAGTAGGGCCTACCGGACGGCTAGTAGTGCAGGAAGACAGGAGCGTTTTACCGAATGGAGAACCCTTAGAAATAAATACAGGAAAAGGGTTCGGGCATCTAGAGAAGCTAGCTGGAAGATCTTTTGCGAAAAGGTGGAAGCGGGCAAAGAGGCCGCTAGGCTCAATCGTGTTCTCGCTTCCAATCCAGAAGTATGGATGGGGACCTTGAAACTTGACAGTGGCAACTACACAGAAACGGAAGAAGAGACCCTGATGTGCCTAATGAAGTCTAACTTCCCTAGGTGCGTCAGGGTTGACTCTGAGGTGACACACTCAGTGGAAGGGGAGAGGGGAGGGCCCAGATGTGGCTCACTGGGGTCGGGGGACGGGCAGCTCCCCTGCAATGGAGGTTTGCCCGGGATGTTGTCACTCCCGATAGACTCAAGTGGGCCGTCGACTGTCTCCAACCATATAAATCTCCTAGAATGGACGGTATTTTTCCTTCACTTCTATGCCGGGGCAAGGGCGTGCTGTTACGGTCATTACTGACTCTTTTCAGGGCTAGTATCGCCTTACGGTACGTGCCCAAATCTTGGAAAAGTATTAAGGTTGTCTTCACCTCCAAAATTTAGCTGTTAAAATTAGTTATTCAACATTAAAAAAAATTATTATCTTTCTAAATTTAATTTTGTTGTTTGAATATATTATTAATAAATAAATAGCTAATATCTATTATGTAATTAAATTAGTAACTAATTTAATTAATTAAATTAGTAACTAATTTAATTTATGTAACTTTTTAATATATTTTTTGCTTAAACTTCGTTAAGTCAGATATGTAGTTTGAAATAGCCCGCCATGCGCTTATGTTTGATTGGTTAATTCAGAACGTTGTTACGCCTAAACCTCGGAGACGGCTCATAGCGGCCAGCGAGGAGAGGGGGAAGCAGGCGCGTGAGGAGTCCCTACCGTGCCCACCTCTGGTTTAAATGTTCAACATTTTTCAAATATTCAATAAAAAAATTGAATGTTACCATTTTAAAAAATTAAGAAAGATTTTAAAAGGGTGTTCCAATTAAATGCATAGATATGAATATATATATTCCCAATGAACCGCATGGTTCCATCAGGGAAATATGGCATAACACTTTATCGGGGAATGCGTTCGAAACCGTATAAGTGTGAAAGAAGAGGGGTTTAACCAATCATTTTAACTATCATCGGGGAATGCGTTCGAAACCGTATAAGTTGCGCGCATCGCATGGATTCGTTAGATCATTCGATGATTCGATATTATAACCTCACATTTGAATGGCGCGAAATCGATGCGAGTAGAGGGGATAACCAACCCCGGATAGAGGGTTAATGTAGCTCGTCCCTGCTACTGATGCTTGTGTCCGCAAATTAGCACCAATAATGTCACTCATGGCCATACCGTTTATTTGTGTGAAAAAAATTTCTCGGAGGTACAAAATCTAAACGTTGTACGAACGATTTGGTTACAATATCATCTCAGACTGTGTATTCCGTACCATGAATTTCTGCATTTGATTTGAAGGATGTTAACTTACTGTTGCGGTTAACTGTGAAGGTACTATTTTCACTAAGCTCAACTTCTTTTTGCGCGGGAAAATAAATTTCCTTTTTTGATAGGCCTACACAAAAACGACCACTAGAACCAATTAAAGTTTTTTAAATTTATGATAATTTGAAAAATTAAAAAGCATCTGAGAAAAATTCAAAATTGTAGAAATTGAACAAATTTAAAAATTGTGAAAATTTTGACAGTTCGAAAAAATTGTAACAATCCGAAAAAGTTACGTGAGTGCGTAGAAATAGTTAATTTATCAATATTAAAATGTATTATTTTTAAAACATGCACAGTAGTTAACTTAATTTTAAAGAATTACATATAAGAATTGATATTTAAAAAGTGAGTTAGCCGTGAGGGATGGAAAACTCTTGAATTGAAATTGGTGTAAGAAAATTTAAATACGTGAATCTCACTTGTCCAGTTAATTATACATAACTTGAATGTCTGATTTATCATAACACATATATGTTATGTCACTATATTACTTTGAAATAGTTGTTAGTATAAGAGAGCTTTCATATAAAATTGTTTATGTTTCAGGATTTTTTGTTTTGTTTGGTCAGCCACTTAAATATTTAATGTCACAATTTTAAATCAGACGAAATAAGTTTGATTCAAAGTCATTTTCATTACTCAGAAAAAAATTGAGCACAATGGAAAGTATACATGCAAAGCAAGTTGGCGGGATAAGATGACGAAAATAATTGTAAAAAATATGATTGTAATGTGTTTATTGTTTTATTGCTTATGTAAATACTATTCATAAACTGGCTGTTCATTTTTTTTACTGTTGGCAGCCCAAAGATTAAAAAATCATTAGACCTTACATAAATATTGGAGTTTTAGGCAGTTCTTTAAATTTGGTGCAGAGCTAAAAGTTAAACTTAGTCTTCTTCATCAATAATTACTGTTAAAGAAGCTGGCAATCTTTAAGGAGTTTCCTTAGCTCCATACAATAAAGGCTAATTAGATCAAATTTGTTTTTGAAGAAAAATAGTGAGTAATAATTTCCTAAAATTTGATTGACTTTCATAGGGCTGTTCCCTATAAAAGAAATGCTAAAGTTGCTTATTTTGTTACGTAGTACATTGGTTCTTATAGCTTCGTTTTTGACAACCTTATTTCCTTGGAAACAGTACTGTGAAAATCAACCAAATTTTGAGAAATTATCCCTTTTCCTTTTTTCTTTAAGTGTTCAAAATTTGAACTAATTGGCATTTCTGTAGCATTTTTTCCCAAGATTTAAGACAATTTGTACTATTATAACGATAACTAGGTAATCACTTGTGATGCATAATTTTGTGATGTGTAATTTTGCATGTGAAAATATTAAAAACCAAATAACACCTAAGATCATTTTAAGAGATAAATTATTTACAACCAATAATCAATCAGCTAATTACTTCTCCATTCCTCGTGAGTGCCAAGACATGCGGTCCAATTCCATAGGCAAAAGAAATGATATTCTTCTCGCACAGTTCAGTGACTTTCTTGGGATACATCGTGCCATTTCCATCACCTGTGCCTAAACACCCTGCCACATTAGTTCCTATTGCATATACTATGTCATCTTTCGTGACAATCAGAGCTTCATTTCCGCAAGTGCCTGCAAAAGTTAAAACATCCATTATGTCTCTAAGGAATTAATGCAGTATACTTATCTCACTCTTCAGCACACATATAATCAATGTCCCATTTGTCATGTTGTTAGCTGCATTCTAAGAGAAAAATGTCAAAGTGACTTTCGCGATACAAATTGCTAAACTGAACAGCACCAATAATACTTTTCACATATAACTCATTCTTTTATTATTTTACAATAAAAGTGGACTATTTTTGGGTAAAACGACATTTGACTTCCTCTATGAAACAGTCAAGTTTCAAGGTATAATATTTAAAAAAGCTAACTATACGATTTTGAGTCAAAATAGGTAAAAAATGTAATAAAACTAATCAAAATAATTCCTTTTAAAATCCCAAAATCACCACCATTTCGTAACAAAGCCTAATACCGCATAATATTTAGTAAATATTTTGTACAATTTCTTAAATATTTTTTGTAATATTTAGAAAATATTTAAATGTCCATGCAAAACATTTACTAAATATTTAAATATATTTACTAAAAATAATTAAAAATATTTCCTATTTGTTTGCAAAATATGCTGTACATATTTATAAACATTTAAAAATGTGTACAATCTATTTTCTAACTATTAAATATTTACTGCATATTTTTTCAAATATCTAGAAAATATTCTAAGGTGGTTTCACTCAATAACTTATTCGTCTCGCCGTGAAAAAAGGTGTCGCACTAAAACACTTGGTCCCGCCGCTTAAAAAAGTCAACAAAAAAACCGCCGAAGTAAACATTTCTGACATCGCCGCAAAAAAGGCGCCTACCGTAGACCATGACCATGTGAATCTCGGCGATGAACTTGGGCTCCAGAAGACTGAAGATGGGCCAGTTTTTGAGGTCCGCGCGCGACATGTTGCGCGGATCGCGTTCGCTCGGATCGCCGCCACGAGTCGTTACTACGCAAATCTCCGCGCGAGTGCCCCGAACGGATTAACCTTCATGTCCGCGCGGCCGCGCTCTTATCGGCGTTTTCCAAGACGCGCGCGGCCGGACTGGCGGTGTGCGAACGCGAGCCCGCGATAACAGTTTTACAACAAAGGAGCTCGGCGCGGCGACGATAACATCTGCGCGCTCGCGAAAACGCATACTCCGCCTTTTTTGCGCGCGTTATCAGCTGAGACGCCGGAGGTTAGGCGACGTTTTTTCGCGCCCGCGCACACCGCGGCACTGCGGGGACTCTTGACGGGTCGCACGGGTTTATCGCGGCGGAGCGGATTTTTGCGGTGGAGCCCCGCTCGGTCTGACGTTTCTGACGTTTTCACGAGAAAGTAAACAAGAAATTCGGTGGGGTCGGTAAGGCAGGGCGAGGGATCTTGGGGTAAACGAAGGGGTAAAGAAACGCGACCTGATGGTAGTCATCCCAGTAGCTGGAGAGTGGTATTGAAAGGGGTTGTTAGTTTGAGTTTGAAATTTTCAGTACGAATGAATTTAAATAGATTTATAAATAGATTTTTTAATAGATTTAATAGATGAACGTACTGTAGTGAGAAAAATGGAGAAAACCTTTTTTTTAGCTGGGATTTTAACCTTTGACCCCACACACCACCGCCGTCCACTTTAACAGTTGCGCTATGAGGTGTTTGACCGCCGAGTTAGCGGTACACAATCATGTCAGGCCGCAAAAGTAGAAAAGATTGTCCCAATGAATCATTTATCCCTGCAAAAATGTTTGATGGAAACGAATGCGGATTGATCTAATGATTTCTGCTCAGAAAATGAAAAACGATAGAAAACGATTTAGCGTTCCTCTCAGCGAATCGCGAATCTTTAAAAATTACGATTGATGCACAAATGATTTTATTTAAATTCGAAGACTATGATTGACATTTGGTCTGCTCGAATTCCAATCTAACAGATTTATCCAACAGAAGAACAATAAGGTCAATGTCCCAATTACTGACCACGTTTACTTATTAAAAAAGGGAATATTTATAATAGATTGATTAGAATGTTTGAATGGTGTACAAGGAAAAAACGGTCAATAACTCGTTTATTTGATTCACTTTCGTAGTAACATATCAGGTCGTTTTCAGCTATGGTCAAATTAAATCGCAGATATTAGAAGTCAGATTAGTATTATCAGATTAGCAAATACACTCGGTAAGGTGCAAACCTAATGCCTCCAACTTTCCGAGTTCAAATCTTCGTTAGGGTGTTTTTTTTTTTCAATTCATCACGATATTTTAGTTGATCAATTCACAAATTGAAATAATACTACAATTCAAAATCACCTACCGTATTTAATCGTTTTTCATTTCCTGGGAGATGTATAATAACCAGATGTATAATATTATTTTGTTGATATCTTTTATTACAGGTGTATTGGGTGAAGGGGGCAATTATGTTTTAAATTCATGTTAAATGACTTTTTGCAAAAGCACGATGAGTTATTTACAATCACAACAATCTTAGAAAATGTGCGAGGCATTTCAAAAGCTAAGATTATTATCTGCTAACTCAGGTGTGATAACGATTCATAGACCATTCCTCTCACTTTTTCAGTAGGATTCTTGGATTACTGACATCTCTGCAGACTTACGACTGACGGTACATTTGCTTGGAGATAAATGCGAGTAAACTTGCAAAATAAATCGGCGAAAAAATTCATTGGCTCTCCTACGAGACGTGGAATGTTGAATCAATACCGTTTGTCAGCGGACTGCATTTGACCCGAATAACGACGAGATTAATGATCGAAGGAGCTCCTGCTACTTTGCTCTATATCGTTACTTGCTTTTTTAATCAATCGATCGCCGGAAGCAAAATTTTGCTGAATAATCTTCAAAGTCGTCTAGTTTCCAGCAGTTTCCTTTATTGCGAGTGCTAAAAAGAAATGTACACATTGGTTTGAGATGAAGAAGTTTGGAGCAAAGCATCGCTGGCCATTGTTATGCACAGAACGTACACGCAAACGGAAAACTATCGGTGCTCATTCCGAAATGAATCTTTTTATTTTCTATAAAATTGCTTTGCGAAGCCCTAGTCCCAGAAATGTATGCTAAAATTGTATAGCTCATACTGAATACATATATGTAAAGCATGCACCGCAACTGATGTTGAGTAATAATCATAGTAATGATAATAGCGACGTGATTTTTTATATTGAACATCTGAGAATTAAAGTTATCACAGCTGACGGTTATCAATTTCACAAACATTGTAGAACTGAATGGTTCGTGTATATATATATCTGAAAACAGGATCACAGCTGACATCTTAGTTGTGTCAGTGTAACACTTTGAAAAATGTACCGGTTATGCATATTCTACAGCAAAAAACAAGAGTGATAAGTACTTTACAAATGAATCACGTGATTTATAAGTGCTTCGTCAATGTTTATTATTGATGTTACTTATTAATTGCTGATTAATATAAATGCTAGTTTTATGTTTCGAATCGTGACACTTTTCCCGCGATTTTTCGCGACAAGAAAAACGTATACTCTGTGTACAGTGACATGAAGTCAGAGAGGAATTTCAAATAATGGCTGTTTTATATTCGGTTGAAAAAAAAGAAATGTTTGAAAGAAGTTTTCCTTTTTCGATGGATCTCTGAATGGAGAAAGGGAACACACGTTTTTCTCTTTGAAGATACTAAAACTTTGTTTAGAAATAAGACGGTAATCTGAACTGAAGGTTACCAAAAAAGAAATTTGTGCAAAAGTATTAAAATGTAAAAGTTGAAATAAAAAAAAACAGTTTTATAAAAATTGATATTTTAATGCAAATATAAATTTGCATTAAAGTGTACAACACTGAGTTCTTCCAAAATATTGCATTACGTCAATATTTTAGACATTAGATATTTCTGATATCTAAAATTTAGATATCTAATTTAGATTTTAGATACTTTAGATCTTGTGATTCAAGACAAACTCGAATACTGCAAGAAACGAGTGAGAAATCGCAATTTGTATCTAGTCGCAATATTTTTTTCATTAAGAGGGCAGAATTAATTTGTTCACTCTAAGTCGTGCAAAATCAATGTTTCATATTCAGTCATGAATAATTTATCTTATCGGCTACAAGTCTTTTGCACAAATTTCCTTTTCGATCCCTAAACCCTCAAATATCTATCTCTCACAATCCAATTTATATTTGCTCAACCATGGATTCGGACGTAATGAATACCTTCTGAACCAACGTCTACGCTGCATACATTTGTGCTACATTATTAGGAAACTTTAAACCGTAACAAACAAAGTTACATTCCGCTTAGAGAGCACACTTAGCGATTACAAAAAAACTTGTTCGCGCATTATATCGACTGGTTTTCCTCCTCAATCCAGTCGTTAAATAAAACCTAAAACACAACGCATCATTTCAAATCGCCTCAGTACGGTTTACGGCATAACAAACCTTGTTCCGCAATAAAAAATGTACAAATTCTCGCGCGATTACCTCTCGCGAATCACAACTTTCATTCGCATTCGAACACAACGCTAATCAAAAACCAACGCTTCTCGCTAAGCGAAACAAACTACCTACAACGCGGAATTGCAGCGTGATATCGCACAACGGATCAATTGAACTAACTATACAAATATTATGCGGAGCCACAGTGAACTGGACGACGAATAAATAAATTCACGCGGGGAGAAAGGACGTTGCCGTTTCGAAAGAATTGCACTCGAGTTCCGTAGACTTTATTTAGCGCGGCGTGTAAATTTACATATAAAATAAATTTTCGTATTTACATATGGCACGACACTGAGTACATTCGTTGCGAACAAAGAAGACGCTCCTACGAAAAGAACCGAGAAACGCGTCGCCTCCGTCGACGCGCAATTTTGAACATACGCGTTTTATGTATAATCGTATATACATGGCACGGCGTTCGGGCGCTTTAGACGTGGAAAATGTCGCGTTGCCTGCGTTCAATCTTTGGACGATAAATACCGATACAACAGTTAATTGTACTTGTTAACATTGAATTCGCCTGGCTCACTTTCAGTGGACAGTCGGCCGCAAAACAACGGTCGCTACAACTTTGAGTTCCTCGGCGTCGAGGGGAATCTCTCGAGTTTCGCACCTTCGTTCGAAAGTAGCTCGACACATAAATAAGGAAACACGTAGAGTAATCGTAAACAAGGGGTCGCAGTGAAGTGTAGAATAGTTGCACGAAGTTAAGTTGCATAATCGTCTTATGCAGAAACTATCTCCGGGGCAGCGTCGATTGATGAGGAATACGGAGCGGCGCTGGAGTCGAATCGTAGGAATTCTTGCAAGGAGACTTCATTGGATCACGCAGTTCTTATTCCGCTGCGCCAAACCGGTCCTTGACAAGTTGCGCTCGATCTCGTCGTCGTCTTCGATTCTGTTCAGAGTTGGAACAAATTATTTTTTTGAACAAATCAAATAAATCGATACATTTGATTTAAATCAATAAAATCGTGATTTAAATCACAGTCTTTTGATAGCAAACTTTTTTTATTGAAGAAGTTTCAATGTTGTTGAACAAGAAAGTTAAATCTGATTAATTTGATTTTTATTAACCCTAAGACATATAGAATATAGAGTAGATAGTTAATAAAGCATTACAGTCATTAGGATTCATAAACTGAATTACTTCAGATTTTACGAATTGTGATGTTCTTCGAACTCTTTATTTTATTCTAATTCATCTATTGTTATAGAAAAAACAGAAAATATGTAGATTATTGAATGATTTTATTTACGATCCAAACTACTAATTGGTTATTAAACAATTGTTCATTTTAATTGGCTTCCTTAAACAATGTATCTTTGTTTATTATTTTGTAATAACATCAATTTCCTCTTCAATAAATAAATACATGAATTAATAATCAGGTTGGTCACGCTTCTGGAAAACCTGGAAAACCGGGAAAAGTCAGAGAATTTTACCGGTCAGGGAAAAGTCAGGGAAAAGTCAG
>JABFPB010000488.1:0-37492 GCA_022817645.1 Ceratoteleas bidentatus
TACCTAAAGGATAGTTAGAGCTTTTTCCAAAAAACGCATTTTTCACCGATTTTCGATTTTTATTTCGAAGGGGGAGGTGGGGTCGGACCCCCCTTTTTGTGTCATTTAATTCCTTTCCCTCAACTACATATATATATAATTATTATCAGATTTTTATGACCATTTGGTCATATAGCTGAAATATTCACTACAGCCTCCCCTTAATATAATATCGATAAAAATGTATCAATGGTATAAAATGGAATAAATACTTATCAATAAGAATTCAGCATTTTTCAATAAATTAAGTGTAAATAATTGTGTAAAAGTGTAAATCAAAATGGCGGAAAATTGAATTAAACTGGTCCACATCTGGATTCTGCCATAATTGTTTAAAAATTGATTCCTCCATGTAAATTTCTTTATTTATTTCCCTTTTACCTACAAATTACATAGAAATTAAATATAAGTTAAATGTTCGGAGAAAAAAATGTTCCACAATCAGGACTTGATCTGGCGCCCTTGGAGATCTAAGTCTGATGTTCATACGTAATGTTCTTAATGCTTCTAAACGTTTTAAAAATGTTTTAATACATCATTTTTAACCGGGCGCTATAAAGGGCTTTTGTGCTTGTCGCGTCTTACGGCCCCAGCGAACAGAAGCGTCAAATTTAGGCGCAAACTTCGGTCGTAAAAATGCCCGCTGAAATCGACTAAAAAGATGTGTCCCGCTGCATCGTGTCCGCTAGTTTCGTTCGATAAGTAAAAGCGAGGAATCGTGTTAAAACTTGTTTATCACGCTATTCTCGAATAATAGCGTTGGCAGGGTTCCGTACATTCTCGCTTCTTCGGTCCTTCTTTTTTCTTCCTTGATTTGTTTTCCTTTTTCCCGAACCCAATTGTACCCAGGTATGATGCAATTTGCCCTCCGCAAACTCGTATGATGCAACATCGAGGTACTCCGGCGAAGAAAAGAAAAGGGACGCTTTTCCTCGGATCCCTCTTTTTCGAAAAAATGAAAATATCGGCAACGACCTCTAGCAACACGACGACTCACGCGAAATCGCGCTGAATTATTCGAACAAATAAATTAATTTAACTACTTAGTTTCAGTTAACCCTGAAATTAAGTTAACCTAACCGAGTTGCGCGAAGCACGTACTCCGCGCGCTCTAAATTTAGCTCGAATGAAATTAACTCCGCGAACGACTTCGCCGAGGAATCAAAAACAATATACGCGGAATCCGTAAGCGCGGTAGCCGGCCGGGCCCGGGCACTTCTCCTCGAGAGGCGCCCCGCTGCGAGGCCTCAAAACTGCCTAATGCCCGGCCGTACCGCTTAATCAATCACCGCAATAAATATCCCAGGAGGACGAAAAAACCGGCGCAAGAAGCGCGCACGAAAAAATCGGGCACTTGGGCGATTTTGTTGAAACTGCTGAAAAGTGCACGGTACGTTCAAGTGGCGGCGACGAAGATCGATAGCGTATAACGCTGCCGGGGAAATGGAAAGTTCCAGAAATTGGTATAGGGAAACTACGGCTGGAACAAAGTGTACGAGTGTGCGGTGTCCGAGGGACGTCGATGCCGAAGTCATCGCGGGCTCTTAGCGGCGATAATTGCGGGCGAAAATGTAGCCGACGCAAGTGCCGCTGATAATCGATAGTTATTAAGCGCCGAGCGCAGTCGTGTTTTGACCGGCCGAGACTTGTTGGGACTTGTCACAGCCGGGAAAAACGCGCACGACAAATTTCCCGCACCGCTTTGTGACCGTCCGGTCATCTTTGTCTGACGCAACGTAACGCGATGTAGAGATAGACTAAGGACGGATTCCCTTGCGTCCTTGTCTACCGAGCCGCCACCGATATCTCCGTCCCGCTCGTTCGGAGATACATCCATAGGCTATATGTACTAAACGTCTACATACATACACCGGACACTCCATACCCTTTAATCGACTAGAGACTATGGACAACCGCCGTCCTTGTTCACCCCACAGGGTGCGACCGTCGTGTTTCTTTGTTTGCAAAACGACGTAACGAAGATTCTCCTCCTTCTTTCCGAAATATCTTTATTCCCTTTAGATATTGAATATCAGTTATCTCTCATGATCATAGACCCCCCTTTTCGGTTTCAGTACTACTACACCCTATCTTATTTAATCGCTTTTAACTGTTGAATATATTTCGTCATACCGTAACTGGAATTAGGGGAAAAGGCCTATCCCCCCTCCTCCGCCCTCTCCACCCGACACCTATGCACCTATGAAAAACCATTCTGTCATCCACCCCCTGAAGTCATCAACCATCCACCTCCACTTCCCCTCGCCCCATTTGCCGCTTAATAAACGCAACCCAAAATCGCCTTTGTCTCCCGCGCCCCTCGCCAACTGTCCGCGAAACTCCCCTCGCCACCCCCTCCCCCCATAAATCATAGAAAGGAAAACAACGAGTAAAAGTGTTTCGTCCCGATGCCCCGTACAGCGTGTGGCTTCCTGTCAGCGGAGAAACCAGTTTCAGCGCAACGCGGATGAACGCTCCTCCGCTTGCGGGAAAAAGCGCGAGCCGCGCGAGCGAGACGCCGCGAGAGGCCGAACGCGCACGAACGCGTCCGAGCGCGCGCGAGCGTGCGAGCGCTGTGCGAGGCATCACGTAGTCGGTGTTGCTAGGCGGGCTGGTGGGGGGGACGCCGGTCGCCGGCGGGGAACAAAGGAAGCGGCCGGCGGGGCGAGCCGGTATATAATGCGCGTCATCGACGCCGGCGATCAGTCGGCACGTCAGACCGCGAGTCGTTCGAGCGCCAAAACTGCTCGCTCCGCACTCTCGTACTCTCGCACTCTCGCACCCCAGCGACAGCGACACGTCGACGCGCGTCGAAACGCGAATTTGCCTGTCTTGTGAAACGACGACCCGAAGTCAGGATGGAAGTACTCCCGTGTCCGGTGAACGTGCACTTCAGCAACAATATAGGTGAGTGTCGAGGAAAGTCTTTGTTCGGAGGGGTGGAAGCACGGTTTTCCGGGACTTCGCGAATTGCAACTCGGAATCGCGACTTTATTGCGAAAACTAGAAGAGAGGAAAAAATGGGCAAGAGATTAGGGAGTTGGAGACTGAAGACGAGTTCACTAAGGATAATGGGGAAGGGTTGCGTTTTCGGGTCGAAAAAGAGTAGGTCAGATGGCGAAGGGAAATCATTTTTTTCGGGTTTTACGAAAGGGTTTCGAACGAACTTTTTTTTGCAGAGATCGATCCGGTTTTTTGGGTAATCCCGGGCGCCTCGTCTGACCCATTTTTTTAGCCGAGAAGGTCAACTCCTGTATCGCCGCGAGAACGCGTTTTTCCTCACGAAAGCGACCCGCTTCGTGCGTCCCCGGCGAGAGAACGTTCGCGTTTCCAATTCGTCGGGCGCTTTTCCGCGACGAAAAATCGAGTGAAAGTCGCCGCTGCCCCGTCGCCGGTGCAAAAAGTGCGGCGCTTTTCCATTGTCCGCTATCGACTGATCCTCTCGCTGACCTTGGCGCAGCGCACCGGCGTTGCATCACCCCGGCTCGATTGTTCCGGCACCCATTTCGCCTCACTTCCGCCTCTTTCCGCTTATCTCGCATTTTTCCTCCGTTTCTGCGTTGCCCGCGATTTGCATTGCTAATTCCGTCCGTTCCCGAATCGCGTTCCCGCAGGACGCGTTCCAGCCATGGCCCGGCGCTATCGGGCAGCGCGATCAGCTGATCGGAATCAGCTGCAGGATCCTCGGTCTTTTGTTTCGCGTTAATCGCCGTGGAAACGAAAGGGGGTCGACTTGGAGTTTCTGAGGTTGAACGTTGTTTCACGGTACGTTACAGCTGAATACCCGACGGACGAGCTGGATGGTGCCTGTCAAGCGCTGGCCAAACGCCTGGAGGTCGAGCTCCGTGGCGCTAAGCACGCCCAGCTGACTTGCGGCGAGGTCCTGCTGCCGGCGGACCTCCTCACGAGAATCGCCCAGGATGTCCTGGCGATGGCGGAGAACGAGCCTTGCGGTCTTAGGTAAGACAGAACCCTCACCTATCAGCTACCAAATGTACCAATTAGTCCCAATAAGTTCTCCTGATCAAACCTGTCAGAACCTTAGATACCCATTGCTAAACCAGGAAAGATTTTCCCAGGAGATACTCAGTTGCCTAAATTGTCTATTTCAGAGGTTGTACGCTCTTCATCAACTTCGAGACCGACAACATGTGCAGACGATTGTCCAGGATACAGTGCGACCCTCATGCAGTGTCCACTTTCGAGTTGTACCTGACCCTCAAACAGGATCACAACTCTTGGCACATACTGCTGCCTCAGTTCATCAAGTAAGAACTCGTTATTACTTCCCTCCTCCCCAATACCTTCCGGAAGAACAGCTCGACTTCTTCACACTTGGCAAACAGTCGCCAAAGTTGGTATCATATTACCAACGAGGTGATAGGACTCGATTGTTCTCCCGAAGGTCTCCCAACTTATCCGGTCATCTGCGACTGGCGACCCAGGGTCGGCGAAGTGCTAATACCTTGGTTTTGGTTTGCGTTGCAGAAACCTGACGCGAGGCGGCACCATCATGATAAGCCGGGACTTCACCCTGGAGAAGAAGAAGCTGTACCGGTCGTACCAGGACTAATGAAGGCGCCGGGACAACTGAACCGAACGCTGATCGGTTGTCCGGCCGTCCCGTTGACCGGGACCCAGGCGCCCCTTGCCCAACCAATCGTGTGCCAGTTGTCGAGGCCGCGGACGCGGTCCGCGTGCACGGTCGCGCGACGATACAAACAAACAAACAAGAAAATGAAGAACGGTATTACAACACATATACATATTATTATATGATATATTATATATTATACACGGAGAAGAGGGCGCGCCTCTTCGCGAACCTTACCGACACATTCAAATTTCTATTGACAAATAGAGTCGTAGCGTTTCTAAGGGAGAATTATATTGTGATAGCGCGAGAAACAAATTAGCGGCAGCGGAGTTAACGTACTCTTCTAAGAAGAGGTCTATGTCTTCAGTGAAGAAGATGCATTGTTATAAGACTTTTTAACAAATTTCCCGTGATACATATATATATGTGGATGGATATATATGCGTAGCGTGAGTTCGTTTTATCAGGCTAGTGTCAAGTAAACGATAAGCTAAGGCAATGCTAAATTTAGTTGCGCGAGCCGAACGGGCGGCGCCGCCCCGCGGACGACCCCGCCCGCGCGATCCACCGTTAGTCTTTCAAAGAAAGTAATCTCAGAACGTTAAGGGGACGGGGTGTAATAAGCGGCGCCACCGCCGCCGCCACCCCCGCGGGTCTTTCAACCGAACCGTAGTCGAAGATTTGTTCTCACGAAACGATCTTAACGAACGAACGACCGAATGGACTTTACTTTGTACGATTTTTCTATGGATATTTATTTTTTCCTTTTTTTATCTCCACATTCATATTTCGCTGCGCGCGTTCGCGCACATGTACGTGGAATTTCGGTTCGCCGAAGCTCCTGATTTGTACATGAGCGCGGACGCGCGCACTATATAAATAGACAAATATAACGGAGCCCCCCTCCCCGGAGGGCGGCCGCATCGATACCGATCCACTGATGGTATTGTGATATTTGAAAAAGCAAGTGTGATTACCGTACATTTTAAGTTAGAGCTGTGTGTAGGCTCGTTGCGCTGCTTCTATTTTCTCACCGAGCAATAACAGCCTCCAACCGGCCGGCCGCGGTCTCGGGACCGAAATCGCCGGCCGACCGGACGATCTCTCGGGTGCTTTCGCGCGTGCCGGATATGTGGAGTAGGGTGATTGATATGTACAAATTACATATATTTTTTGTATTGCGGCGCGAATCGCCGTCAACCGAAGGACATTGTCAGACTTCGAGCCCATCGCTCCTTTTCATCGCCCTCCACTTTCCCTTTTCATTTCACCCCCACCTCCCCCGACCCTCCGAAGTACCGTATTATCATCCATCGACCAGTCATTCGCAAATTTGTAACGACGAGACGCGACCGAACTCGAGTCTCGTCCCGGAATCGGCGCAAAGTTGCGTTCGAAAGTGCAGCTTTCCTTCGTTCTCCCCCCACTATTCTTTCCCTCCCAGTTTTGTACGATAGGTCTCTCTCTCAGCCTAGTTTCAAAACCGATTCGAGAACAAAACGCACCGAAAATGAAATAATGTCTTGCGCACGATTCGCCCGATGGCTATGGCGGGGACCAATGATCGGTCCCTGGTTACAAGTTATTCATGTGATCTTTATATATCGTTATTATGATTACGTGGTAAGCAGAGTATAAAATGCTATTATGTAAGTTTTGTATTGAGTTTGAGGAATTACTCAAAGAAAAAAATTCTGAAACGAATATCGCACTGTGTTCTCATTGACTTGGACCCTACCCTTCCTAGTTGTAAGTCCGCGAAAAACTGACCAGACCTCTTGTCTGGTTCAGACGAAGCTTGGAAACTGCTCAGAAAAGCGAACTGATGTTGCAAGAGATGGACCGACGTTTCGAAACTGAGTCTGGCGGACGTTCCGAATGGCGAGCGATGAACCCTCCGGAGTCATCAATGGATCATTATCAGCGCCTCAGCACGGAGTACTATTCTCGCGTTCGATAGAAAGTATCGCTCGATAAACAATTGCACGCACACGGAGCGTCTCGGGAGAAGCGGCTTTCGTCATCGCGCGATTATTGTTCTCGTTAAAAAGCTCGTTGAATGAAGCGGACTAATATTGCCCGGGCGCTTGGCAACGCCGCGCGGAGTCAAGTTCTACACAAGTTTCCTCGGAGGCATGCAGTAATAACGCTAATGCCGGCTTGTACAGTCATTCCGAAATTGCTCCCCTCGTATTCCCGATCTCCTTCGAAGCGCCACACAATGTCTTATAAACCTCTTCAACCTGCTTCTGTGACCGAGCCACCTCTAGTCCCATGCGAAACATATACGTGCGCACACACAGACTCAAGGTTGGGTACATAAAGGGAGCTGCCGGAATCAACTTTTCGATACGAATATCGCGGCTCGGGAGGTGGGCGAAGAGTGTTTTCAGCCGATGGGATATTGGGAGATTTTATTTTAGTTTTTATTTTGTATTATTACGTGGAGAAAATTCTGCCGAGGGAGAATGTCGGCGAAATTTTTATTAGATGGAAATCGTTAATTTGAGGCGAGGGGACGGGATATGGGGAGTTCCACTATTTTTATCGTGTGTTCAGTGGGAGGGTGCGAGGTTTGTAAAGAAATGTTTTGGAAGCTTGGTTTGGGTAATTCATTTATTTGCATAATAAGGTTTGGTACATTTCATCGAGATTTATTGCTATCGACTGTTTTTTAGTGACACAAAGGTTGGGGAATCGTCGGTATAAATAATGGGAAGTTACATATTAATGATTTTCGATGTTGAATTGGGGGACTGAATGTTTGTGGAAAAATGCAGATGTCGTTTGTGCAAGACAAACAACATAAATTTAAAGTTTCACTGCGTTTGTACCTTTCATATAATGTCAAGGGAACTTTCTTATATCATTTTAACTAAAAATAAGTGACTACAATGGAACATCAATTTAGTGGTAAAGAGCATCTTTGTTCATCGTACGAAGGTTCTTATGCAAAAGGAAGGACATACAACTGGTTTTAAATGGAGGTTTCCCTGTAAGATCTTCAGTTTGAATTAACCTGACGTAACTGTGACTTTATATTTATTTAAAGTGAAATTGAAAATAATGGTTCAGCTAACATAACATTGCAATGAGAAAACGAAATAGCGGTTTCAGTTGTTTAAATAGTACTGATAGCCATTTCAGATGGTAAAGCCTTATCAAATGGTGAAATAAAATATGTTAATTGTCCACTATTTTAAGTAAACAACCGACTAATAAAATGAGCTCATAACGCAAGAAATTCTAAATTCTAATAAGCAAAATGAAAAGCTAAAATAATCGTACTTTTAAAATATTCTGAATTTAAATTATTTTGTAATTATTAATTGAATTCCATTCTATTTTGAGCTTGGTATTAGTATATATAATGTTTTCATGCTACTTTTACCACACAATTGTAAATAATAAGACAATGATTCGTTACTATTTCAGATGTTAACATTTTTTTTTCTCAGTATTTATTTTTTTACGAGAAACTATACAGCGCAATTTTCACATTAAAAAATGTTTTTAAATACATTTAGAGAACTGTGAAATGAATCAAATACAGTTTCTTTTTTGTACCAAAATAAGTAACTTTAATGGATCTAAAATTGTTTCAATTAACAAAATCCCAACTTCTTTCAAAGCAACCAATTGTAAAAATATCCCTTTAACTTTCCGGAGTATTGCTTTGGGCAAAATTAATTATTGATTCATTTCACCCAATTACACTTTCTTGATAAAAGCCAACTTTGAACGTTAGTAAATTCCTTAACAAAAAACTTGGAAAAAGAGGCAATGCAACTCTGAAAAAACCGGAAGAATACGAATAAAAGAACTAGACCAAGTGTCGAAAAGTCATGAACCCCGAATGATTATGAAAGAATTAACTTTCTAAGTAGTAATGAGATTGTGGTCGGACGAAATAATGAAAAAGTGCACGGCTGGGACTTTGATAAGGATCACGCATCGAGAAACACGGCAGCGCTTTGCGCCGAATGTGACCTTTGCGAATTACTTCGCCAAACTACTACTTTTCTTGCATCCACGCTTAATGAATGTGTTTCGCCGTGAAGTGCGCGCGGCTCGTGATGAGTTTTTAAAATTATAATGCTCCGCGGCTGCCATTGTCCTTTGGCTGATCATCTATCTGAACAACCTCATTTGTTTGACGCGAAAAAGTGCCTGCGCTAATGGGAAAATTCATCGTGCGAAATTCATTAAGGCCTTACTTAGCCGATTTCTACATTATCGGCATTTGCACGACAATGTTTCATGCATATTAATCAAACATCTTGAGAAGTGTATTATATAGAAAATGAGTGAAATCAATCAATTATGAGATCCTCATTAAACAATTTGTTGAATTTTGTTAAATAATTGTTTTTTTATACTCAAGATACTGTACATTAATTAACAACCTCATAAAATAGATTTTGGCGATTATATTATAGATATATTGTATTAAGTTTTCTTCTTACTAAAAGGAGGAAAGCGACAAAATTGTACTAATGTTGGAATTTTACAATTTATACAAGATATTCAATTAATGATATAATTCAACCAATGATACATTTCTGTCGGAAAACATGAAGTAAAAAAACTGCTGATTTCACTGCTGTCCTTCTAATGTTATCTGAAACGGGTAAAATGATATGCTAATTATTTATGTTATTCTGACAGTAATTTTTTTATGTAGCAATGATCCCAAAAAATCAGATCTGCCGGAAAACTGCCGGTTTTTTGGGGTTCGATCATTCAGTTGATATTAAATTTGTTGTCTCCCGCTTTGATAAAAAAACTGATTAGCGTTCGAACTGATTACGAACGTTCGACTTTAATTGCTTCTGCTTAAAATTGAATTAATATAATAAGCGCCTCCGCTTCGATAAGGCGTTGCTTAATTGACTGTGACGAGCTCGGCGTCACGAGATCTCGAAAATATCAGCGATTTTGGATCGAAATAAAACGCTGGTTTAACGGCCGCGCGGCACGGAGAAGCGATCGGAGTATCGGCGTTTATAATGCGCCGCGCATGTTTATGCACTGTTGCTGCCATAATTGATCATTCATGGACAATTTGCCAAGATAAACAGTTTTCGTAACGATGCCGTTATGTTTGCGTTATTCAATTTCTGCGAATTATCCATTGTACTTGCGCGCGATAAATGTTCGAAAGGCAATTATTGCGACAAAAGGGATGCGCCCAATTTTGCCGTCAAGCAGCCGGCTTTGATTTCGTTTTGCAACGCTTCACATTCGGGCTCAGTTTAATTGCACTTTTTGCGCGCGCCTTTCGCGTTTTACCGACTGTAACGGCCGTCGATAATGCGCCGTTTAACGCGCGGTGTTTGATAAATTTAATCATTCTGACTTGATGTTGGCCGCTAATGAATAGGAAAAAGTTCTATTTAGCCGTTATCGACGAAGCGCTTTTTAACGCCGGATAATTTTCTTCTCGAAACAATTTCCCGACATTTCGATAACGCGTAACGAAGTGAAAATTCCATTTTACTTAATTGACGCGGAATAATCGAGTTTGACCTGATGTGTTGCGAATGCAAATGAGTCATTGCGGAAAAAATCGGCGGAACTCGATTTTGAATTGCAGGGATCTTTACGACGGGAGTTGCGAGATGAAATGGGATTCTAAGTTGAATCTGCAAGCGCGTTTACACGGAATTACACGCGCGAAGTGGAAGACAATTATTTCGATTTATTTTCGAACGACCGAGGACTTCTCCGGGAAGCGGCGCACAATGTGGCAGATATATTATAATGGATGGATTGCATACGAAATTATGATCTCTTCAAATTGCGGTCTCGCGCGAATTTCTCGGTTGCAATTCGTCGCGCAAACGTGCAATAATGTTTTCCGCGAAGTTGTTAGGCGAAGTGTTGTAGGGTAAGGTGGGACGATTTTGTGCAACGCGAACGTGTCGAGCGAAGTTTGGACAGAACCGAAAAACAAAAAAAATCCTCTAACAAAAAAGTTTTTATTTGGGCGTGGGGTTGATCGGAAAGAAACTGGGATTTCAAGTGACTGAAAAATCTACGTCACGGAAAAAAGATTGTTTTATTAATCGACTCTTTGATAATTCGGAAATGATTTTTGAACGGGGTAAAGTGAAATATAAAAATAAATATTTAAATATGAAATTATGGAAATTGGAACGACTCGGGTAAATTGGTGCTTCTCGTTTCAGTTTGTTAAATTCCAATATGAGTTAATTTTTTTTATGAATCGACACTTAGATTCAAATTTGAAAGTAAATACGATGCTTTTGCAGTGACTTTCTAATTTTTCTCATTTTTCAAATTTAAGCGTTTTTCCTAATCATACAATTTACGATATTGAATTTAAAGGCCTTTATAAAGTTAAAGAAATAATTCACTTTATCAATCGTGCAAAATGTAGGCAATAGCAAAATGTAGGCAAAATGTAGGCAATAGCATTTTTTACTGTTTGTTTGATTAGGATTTGTTAACTGCGAAAACGAGATACGTTATTTTAACTATATTTTTTTCTATTAAAGTTAAGTAATTTGCATCATTATTAAAATGAATTTTATGTTTAGTTACGGCAATTAAATATTTAATGTAAGATAATAAATTATTCAGTCGGCTTTTCTAAACTAAAATATTTCAGTTGAATGTATGTTGTACCAAATTAATATTTCGCTTAGTGTATGTTAAATTTTACATTTATAAGAGTTATAAATAGATAGAATCAAGTTTTCAAAATCGTTTTTATATTTCTGCAGTGAAAGTCATTAATTGAAACAAAATTTTACTTGCAAAAGAGAGAAATTTGATATTTAAGTCAACAAAATTATTAACCATCGGCCATTTGAAGAAGAAGTTAAGTAAAAGGTTAATTCTCTTTACGTGTGATCGAGCAAAATTAGTGACTAGATTCTCACGCGTCATTTGATGAACACAATTTTTTTGTAACAATGAATTTCTCTTTGGTTATCTTTCCTGCGAAAAATATTCGAAGTTGATATTTTTTATAAAATACGTGAAAATATTTCCCTTTAGCTTCTATTAAGCAAATTTGAAGCATTAATTCGTCCGAATTCATTCGCAAAATCGTGATCTCATAAAAATACAACAGAAAATACATAAAAACAGTGATTCATTAATGTACGATTTATTCTTATAATACAGTTCGTAGTTTTAACGGAGCAATTGTCTAACTGCATTTTATAAATTACTATATAGACATTCTGTGTTTCTATGACCCAACTGATCCTCAAATAACCCTACCTATTATCCAAAATAATATAAGTTATTTGTCATTGTTAAAAATCTTAAATAATGAAATAAATAAACTAAATAAATAAATAAATAAATAAATAAATAAATAAATAAATAAATAAATAAATAAATAAATAAATAAATAAATAAATAAATAAATAAATAAATAAATAAATAAATAAATAAATAAATAAATAAATAAATAAATAAATAAATAAATAAATAAATAAATAAATAAATAAATAAAATGCATTCATCATTCTCCCATATTAAGGGAATGCTTTTTTTAAATTAGATATTCGATATTTTATCTACATTAATTAGACTCTAACTCCGTGGCAGTAGATTTGATGTTAAGTCTGTAAAAAACCTGTTTAGTAGGCAGTCATTTGTTGTAACATGAAAAAAATACACAAACTGCCTAATAAACAAAAGAATTTCATCATTTAATTTTGCATTTCCCGGTTCACCGCCGGGAAATTACCAGAAATTTTTAATCACTCGGAAACTTTAACACGAGGTTAGAGAGCGAACGAGAAAAATTGCGTATATTAAAAAAGCCGCGCGATAATGAAATGCAAATTCCCGACGGCGCACTTTTTTCCGTCGAACTATCCGGTTTGCATTAATAATGCGCCGGTGGCCGTTGCATTACACTGAAGCGGAGATTTTTTAACGATGTTACAAGGATTTATTTAGAGGGGGATTTGCATTGAGAATGCAGCTTTTTGTTTGGGTCTGGTAGTGAGAGAAGGGAACAATAATGTTAATTCCCGTAATAATTTTATCAGAACATTTTAGAATATTCAGCACATTATGTGAACAAATTCCGATTTACCAATATTCTGCCAACTGTTATTGAATTGTCGATAATGAGATACAAACATGATATCACAAACTGGTATACGAAATTTGTTTAAAAACGTATACCTGACACAAATTACAATTTCGTCTCAAATTTACAGTATTCCCTCCCACAGCTTTTCGATTAGACGACAGCTATTTTCCTCGGGACGTATTTCGAACACTGCAACGAAAAGGGAAATGGAAAATTAAAGAACGTCAGATTGCGTTGGAAATGAACCCGCGAAAACACGTTTTTCTCATCTTTGGCGCGCAAACGACAAGAGTGTGTCGGGTCACTGTGTTACGACAAACTTCGCGCGTCAATAAATAAACGCGAGACAATGGGGAAGAAGAAGTGAGCCGCGCAATGAAATGCTGCGGTTATAACCGCGAGGGGAAATGTTAGCCAGCTATAGAATGTTCTTCATTTTCTTCTTTTTGCGCGATCAATGAAATGACTGTGCTGGTGTACTAACAAAGCCACTGACGCGGTCATTGATTTTTGCGCGACCCAAATGTGGATCCATTTTGGCATGGTTCACTGGGACGCGTGTTGATCCGACGAAAGGAAGAATGTATATGTATTTGGGTTAACTCTCATTATTGATTCCTCGCGTAGGCCGACGACGTTTTGCCGAGCAGGAGCCCCGTTTTCGCTCAAGTTGGCGGAATAAGGGCCAATACCTAAAAGGCTTGACAAAGATTGGGTCCTTTAGATTCCAGAAAAAAGTTCATAAGTCGTTTTTGAAGCATGGCAGGACTTTTTAATTATTTCAGAAACAAAAGAAAAATATAGTAAAGTCACAAAAAATGATAAAATGTTATTCAATTTCACAGATTTATCTGGGTAATAAATAATAAATAATAAAAAAAAAACCAACGTGAACAGCCAAACATTTCTGTTCGCAAACACGTTTAGTAATTGTAGAATTAATTAACTATTTTGTTGCTAACTTTACATTAAATCTGCTAAAAACAAAATAAATAACGGACGTGCGGAAATAATAATTGGTAACATTAAAGAAACCTATCTTAGCTACCGATAGATATCGTCACAATTTAATTATGTCCTTAAGTGTTTAAGTTGTTGAAACTGAACTTAAAGTTTCTTAAAGATGTTCCTACTTTTGCAAGTAGTAAAGATCGACGGAGAACAAACTTGTCTAAATGTAAAGCTATTTTTATTTCCACGTGGTAACTGATGATAGCGTAACCGGTTGAAGAAGTTGCTGTTAAAGTCAGAAATTTAATAAAACAAGTAGAATCGAAGTAGAATCAACAAACTGAAAATAATGTCATTTAGATGCAGTATAACATTAATGCTAGAATTATATCGTATTTCTATTTAGGTCAACGCTATAATAGATTATTACACCAACATTGTTTTGTTGGTTGCGTCTGTCACGTGATCCGCTGCTGCAGCTTTTGTTGAAATGCGATTGAGGTATTAACAAAGCGAACGAGAAATCAGTTGTTGACGGGACAATACAGAATTTCGATATAATGATACACATCATTTTTAATCATGTTAAAAATAATTTGGTTCACGAGCAGCAATCGCATATAATGATAGTACTGTTGTTTTCAATGCAATATTAATTAACATACTTAAAGTCTTATTGATGTGTTTTCATTAATGACGAATAATTGTCAATTCGTTAATGCCGGCTACACCGAAAACCAATTATCTACGTTAACTGCAGGAAGCTTGACATTACATAGTTTTCAACTAAATAAGCTTGACTGACGTGCGAACTTCGTGCGATATATTATTGACGAGAAGCCGAAATTCGAAACAAACACTCTTCAAACGGAATCTGGCAGAAAACTTGTATGGAGCCATCAAATGTCGCTTATGTTTCGTCGGGAAATTGATTTTCAACTATATCGGCGTTATCAGTGAATAATGTATTCTAGGACGAGTTTCAATTTTATTTAGACAACATGCGTTGGTTTGAAGAACACGATAGATGTCTGATTTCGATTTCAGGAAAGCCAATGTCTGTTTATTTATAATATAGTTAAATTTATAATTATTATGATGCGGTTTATATTATAGTTGGGTTTTATAATTAATTATTGCTTATATGAGAAAACATATTTTTGAGTATCAGATTTTAGGACTCTGCAGCACAGACTTATTTAACTATTTTGTATTTACATAAACCAGGCTCAACTATACAATATTATCAGTAACTTAGTCAACTTTACGACAAAATGAGATTCTTAAACAACCAATTCGTATTCCTAAGCCTGTTAGAGTATTCAGCACACTTTGTTACAGGAAACCATGCTACGTTAACCGTATATGTCTAACTAATTTCACAAACGTATCAGATATCAGGAATTAGCAAGAATAAACATTCAAACCTCAAAATATATTGGTTCATAAAAGTGGTAATTACATTCTATTGTATTATTTTTCTAACAGAAGGTTTTAGGTCTTTATGTTTTCAGCAACTCTGCTTTACAATAAAATGGTTCTATAGTAGGTACTACTCCTATACTTGTAATAACCTAAAATAACTCTTTTCTCTTTCATATATACAAATTATTTTAATATATCCTTCTCATATTATCCAATCTGACCATCCCACAGAATTCTAGTGGTTAACCACTAACAAATTCACAATCTTCGCTCGTAAGTAAACCCGACTCATTCAATAATTTCTCCAATTCCGCGCGTCCGATACACCGTTCCTCATTATAAATACATCCCTATTCTATTGACCCACCGCACCGTTATCACACCAAGCAATAACCCCCCTCGAGGCCTCCTCCTCTTCATCTGATCGATGAAAAACCCCGCGTCACTGGTCCGTGTCGTTCACCTAAATTTCGCATAAATTATGCGAAGGCGAGGTACTCGAGCAGGAACAAATAGACGGGATCGCGGGTCGGCTTCTGGCAAACACTGCGCGCAACCCGACAGACCTTTAGATGCCACTTGATACAGATAAGAATGTGGCGGACGAGGGTCGAACCAAAGCCCGATAGATTTTTCCCAATTAGCCGCGTCTCATCGAACGAACGGGCGGCTATTTGTTCGGCCGTTTCTCGCGCGAACCCTCGGAACCCTTTCACGGGTGCAGACGGCTTTTCCGAGCTCGCGCCAAAACCCAATCGATACCGGACACCGGAGGTATAGAGAGTACACACGTCCTAGTAAAAATTGTGGTGATGCTGAAATAAGGGCATGATGGGGATGCATTACTTAACCACACATCAGGCAACCACACTACAAAAAGAAGTCTCATTTTGAAACACTTTGATGCAGTAAATACGAAAGTGTCTACAAATTAAACTGTTTTGCCCAGAAGAAACTCGAAAGATGCTTCAATGTCTCAAAATGAAACACCTTTTTTGTAGTGCTATAAGGTCCTGACTGCCAACGTAACCCTTGGAATTGATGGACATGATAAGGAAACCTGATCAAGCTCTGATTCTCCCAAAAAAATACCATGACTTAGGCGAGAATTGAGCCCTCGATGTTCAGTTAGCAGTCTGCCTGACTTGCCTCCGAGCTGAAAGACTGTATAACTTAAGTCATCGTGATATGTATATAAAATTACTTTATTATAATGTGACTTGTCTTTTCATAACCTGATCTAGCTTTGATAAAGTTGGCCTTGTAAGCACATGTGGTTTCCTGACCAAAACCTGATTAGGCCATGACCAATCTGCCATATTGCAACCACACTAGAATTAGACTCAATCATTAGAATACCTCATGGGAACTTTATAAGGTTCTTATCACGAGTTCTCTGATCATGTGTGCCACTTCGATTCCTGATCAGTACCACATGTCTGATACCACATCACAAATTTTACTTGAGTGGTCATAGCCGAAACAGCGCATAAAGGTTAACGTCGTCGGTCCAACGAACGAGTCTTTTATTGTCTTCGCGTTATCTCGTCTCAACGACTTGTTCGCCCGTTGTTTCGGCAAATCCAGCCGGCAACTTGCGAGGGGGCGCTGCCAATAGACGACCGGAGTTTATAATTCGGCGCGATTAGGGACGATTGCAGCGAGCGTCGCGATTGAGCGATTGTTGGTGCAGAGTTGTTTATTCGGGCAGGGCGTAATTGGATGGTTAATCCGAGTTATGGCGCGGTGGAGTTAGGAGGGAGAGACAAATGGAAGGACGATAATTAGCGCCTAGGGATTAACATACTTTTTTGCGAGGAAAACGTCAATGTGGAGTCAGAGCAATGCATTTTGAGAAGAGTTAGTATAATTTTACAACTGTTGGCAAAATTTATCGAAAATATTTTAAAAAGTCTGTTTCAGACATTTTGAGAAAAAAATGCTTGATTAGGAGCTCCCAAGTGATTCATCTACTTATTATTTTCAATGCTGCTTAAGTTTAACTTAAGTCTTTGGAATTTGATTAAGTTTCTATATTGCATACCATAGACTTTAGATTTATGGTATCCTTCTCTTTTTGATTGGAAAGAGATCGAACCACAGTCTGTAACACTCTGTAGTTTGTAGATGGCAAGCTATAGCTATCGCACTGTATCTAGATTGATTTTTTCCACGCGGCTTGGATGCTGATTTTGAATCGAGCTGGGTTCTAGTTACAGGGGTCCGCGGCGTTGCTGCCGAGTGCGAGCAATAAAGAGGGCGCTTCATAAATATTTCATCGAATCATTTCATTTTGCCTTTCTTTTCTCTTTGACTCTTTCGATTCTCGAAAAATGCGGCGAGAAGATCAGTCGGGTTTAAAGGCGACGCTTGACTCATTAGCGCGACGATTATCGCGTAACTATTTATCGGGCGAAATTGTATCGAGGATTAATTTTGCTTCAAGAAGCTTTAATTCGGAGTCAAATAATTTATGCACCTCGGCGCGTCATTTTCTCTAATGACGCGCTGAATGTCAAGTGAAAATAATAGGCGCTCGGGGTGGAAAATTCGCGATCCAACGCCAGTCACGCTTTTCGTTAATGAGTGGCGAGGGAAATTCAGACGTAAATACAAATGATTCCGTTCGATTGATCATTACTGAAGCTGCGGTATGCTTATTCATTCAGACAAGATATACATTTCAATTTGTAACTTTACGCGCAGAAAAATATTGAAACGAATGTTGTAGAATATTTGAAGAATAAAATATACTGATCCGTAAAGAGTAGTAAAACAATGAAAATAAAACTTAACTGTTAGCGTTGATTAAAATCCATATTCACATACCTTGCGAATAAGGCGATCCTGCCAGGATATCAGAAAACTGAAATTGATAATTATAAAATCCCATGTCCCGAATCTCCAAAACTTTTTTACGAATTATTTTGAAAAAATCCTTTCTAAAATAAACTCAGATTCGAACATCTAACAAGCATGTCCGAACAACGCTCGTTTCACCTAATTAGCCAGCGTCCGTTGCGATGCCAATAATTTGCGCAACCAATTAATTCATGAATCATAACCGATGGAGCCGATCACTTTGGCTCGTAATTCGCTGAATTAATAATAAAATCCATTCCGCTCGGTTTTCGAGTGCAAAAAAGGCACCACGAGCGTGATCGGCGCCCGGACTCTAATTTGAATCTTGCCGGGTGACGCGGCGGGCTAATCATTGGCTACGGAGGCATCATTGCGTATAATCGAAATCCGATAATGCGCTAATGCATCCGTCCGACAGCGGGCTTGTTCTACTTAGCCTTCGACACTGCCAGCAATCCCCGCCATTGCGCGTGGATTGGGTGGCGCGCTTTTCGTCAAATTATCGCGAGACGTAAACCATAAGGCGCATGCGCACATCCCCCGGTTTCGTCACTTTTCCGCGATAATTCGGGGCTATATTGCAACAGAAGGAAATTGCCCGAATCCGCTTACCAAGGATGGAGCTGCAATATTGCCGGTTCATCCGTTCATTAAACGACGTTTTGTCATTGAGGAGAATCGAAAGTTGACGATGTTTGCATCCGTGACAGATTACGTTTTTTCGAACGTAATCGGTTCGGATTTTTCGAATATGAGTGTAGGTTGACCCACATTCGTTCTCGAAAAGAGAAATATTCGAAAAGATATTCCAGATGAGATAGTTTTTGTTAGGCGGTGGATTTTTTTATTGTAGCCATTTATTTTAGCAGATTTAAATCGAAATGGATAAAAAAAAGTTCCACTGATACTGTGAAAAGATAGGTTTCGACTGAATGAAATGTATAAATGATTTCATCAAATTGAATACAGGTAGCGATAAACGAAATATACGTAAATGCATATCTATTATTGAAAGACCCATTTTACAAACGGAGAGTGATTTGAAATTCAATAGTCATTTTTAATAATAAAGAAACCAATTTCCTGTTTGGCAGCCATACATGCTACGTTATAACTATGCATTGTTATTGAGAATTTAATTTTATCTGAGCCGGATATAATTATTGAATAAGCAATACCAATCGACGTTCAATTTGGAATCCCTCTATACCTCGAAACGATTTTTATGGTGCCTATTACAGATCCGCAAAATCGATTGTGGTAAATGCGGCCGACTATCTATAATCTAATAACAATTACCGCGGTTAATCGCGACCGCATTTACGGGACCCATTTCGTTTGATTGTAAAAACGAATTGTTTTAATTGCACCCACATCTAATTGCATAATCCGAGTTCAATCATCCCTCTACAATAACACTTTCCACGAAATCAAATAAATCCCTTAAAACGTCTCCCCTTAAAACAATATCAGCGAACTAACAAACATTACAATTCAATTTATCATAACACATTCCCCAAACGCAACCTGAAACTTGTTGAATGAACTCTAACGTAGTGAAATGTTCTCACAACGTCTTCATCAACTATCCATCGCAAACATTACAGACCGCGCATTTATATAGCTTATCTCCGACGCCAACGGTGGAGGCATTCATTTCGCGATCGCCTGTTAATTTTATTTATGGTCGCGTAATTCTTCGGGCAATATTTGTGAAGCTATTTCGGGGCAATACGGTGTATTTGTTTAGCGAACCCTTGACCAAAGGGTTCGGGGGTCGAAACGCGAAATTGAATTCGCAGACTCACCTATCATTGGTCAGGCTCGCCGGTCGCGTGGCATAAGTGATTCTGAAACAGAAAGAGGGAACGGATGAGTCGACCTGAAAAACCGTCGGATCCCTTAATAGTTAATCTCCCGTGAAGGTAACATATTCGACTTCAACCCTCAGTGAAATCCGAAGCCACCCTATATATGTACCTATCGCGCATTCCGTGAATACATACAAAGTATGTTAACGTTTCGTTTTCGTCGTTCACCCCTGGCTTTGCCTTTTTTTCGTCTTCGCGAAAAGAGATACGTCTGAAGGAATTAAGGATACTTGGTATCGTGCAAAGAACCGGTCTTACACGCTTTCTTGAGTAGCAGACTGCGTGGAAGATATCCCAACAATGAGCTTCAAAGACGAGCACTATTTTGGGGGCCTGGATTAGTATGTTTAAAGTGGACCAAATTCTACTTTGTCGGGTGATAAGAAATATTTACGCCAATAATGTTTTTGGAGGGGAATTACAAAAATGGGGCTCTGCAATGATTTTGTAAAATGAAATTTTGGTTTCTGCGAGTCATCTTTGAGGTTTCGAAGTTTGGGATAATTTTTGGAATGCAATTTCAGGTGCGGTGAATGATTTGGAAAAGATGTATGCTAAAACCTCTTAAGAAGTTGTTAAGGAGGTTCACAAGTAAAAATAACGAACTTAGTTGAACTAAGTTAGCTTTTAACATTTTTCTTTATATTTAAAGCTGGTTCTTTTTCATGTTTGTGAAACTAAATATTGCTATATTTCGTCTTAATTAAGACAGTAAGGGTCTTATTTTAAGACACTACACATCTTATCCCCTATCTCATGAGTATGGTGTTTATTTAAGACACTATAAATCATCTTAAAAATGATGCACAACGACTTAATCAAAACGCTATTTTTTACAGTGAGGAATAAACCTCTTTCACATATTTTACATTGCCACAGTATCTCGGATTCATCAATTTTCTCCGCGGGCAATTTTTGCTTGCTAAATCGATCACTGCGACTTCGCGCTGACGTGGCTGCGACAGCTGAAAATCCGCTGTTCATCTCGCGTCATTTATTCCTCTCTCATTCGCGACATCGATACATCGATGGAGGGTCCAAACCCGTTTTTGTTTTTGCCCGCCGAGTTTTAATTACCGCGAGCCGAAACCTAATGCAAACTGCGCCGCGTTAATCACGCTCTCAGCCCGATTTGGCCGCGAAATCGCGTGCCAGCAAATGGTTTCAGCGAATTCCACTCGAGAGTCCCGCGGAGCGCAAACACGGGCGAAATCGGCGGCGCTCAATTTATATGCGGAGCGTGGAGCCCCGGGCCTCGTAATTTGGCAGATAAATAAACAGGGGGATAATATCGGAACGAGGAATTACGTTTTCGAATTACGGCGCGGGCGTTGCCTGGAAAGCGTTTCGGAGGAAAAGGAGTCCGGCGCGTACGTGAGCGGAGAGTACGAAAATGAAATTATTTTTATGCGCTGATAAAGAGGGGTGAAACGTTTGCTACGGCTATATGGTTGCGTGTGAAAATCGGAAACCATTTTTATTTTGAGGTTAACCCATTCGTAATTTTGTCATAAAAAAACTGAATTATCGATATTTTTAATAAATGTTAAAAAGTTATGGTTTTTTGGTGAAAAGAATTAGAACGAGGTTAATTTCTAGAATGTTTTGATTATTTTTTTGGTGATATTTTACCGAAAAATAAAAGAAATATTCAATAAAATAGATTTAAAAAAACTGCTCATCTTGGCGTCGACAACTAACGTCTGTCTTGATGTGTTATTAAAAAAAAAACATTCCTAATAGCGTAGAATATTTTAAACATATTTTTCAAAAATATGTAGCAAATATGAATTCAATGTCCAATTTAGACAATATTTACTATACATTTTAAAATATTACTATATATTTTTTCGTAAAATATTGTGCACGCATTTATGAAGGTTTATAAATGTGTACAAACTGTTTTCTCTGTGTTAAATTTAGGACATTAAATATTTACTCCCTATTTTTTTCAAATATCTAGTAAATATTTTGTACACTGGACATTAAAAATATTCTAAATAATGCAAAAAATATTGTAAAATATCTCTCCTGTTCTCGGGATGGTTCGTAATACATTTATCTGTTTAAATATTCAAATTCAATACTCTGTAAAGAAAGTTAAACACAATTAGAGTTTTTAAATGAGATAGGTGATAAGGTACTGGAAAAGTTCGTTATTTACCTCGAATAAATGTTGGAATGAATTTTCCAAAAGGGAAAGGGGAATTAAAGACAAGAAAAGCATTTTAATGAAAAGAAGAACATTTATGAAATTTCTAATTAGAAGTACGTTTTGCAGAAAAAGTTATTTTGTTTCTGCACGTATCAGTTTTCGTATCCAAATTATTGTCTCACTTTAAAAAGACGATTTTTCTTTCAAAAAAAAGCTGGCTACACGAAGAAAATATTTTAATTATAAGGTATGAAATGCTAAACTTTCAAAGCACGAACTCACTTCACGTTTTAGTACTGAGAAATTGGCTCCAAAATAATTCTAAGTTTATGAAAAAATGCTTTTAAATATAAGCCAAACATAATAAACGTGTAATACTTCCATGTTGTATACGCTTTTTTTATAGATAGTCTATTTTCTCTGTCTACAGTTTTGCAAGAGTTTTAATATTGGATAGAACATTGCTTGCAAAATTTAAAAATGCTTCTTCAGAAAGTGAAAAATTGTACGCACGTAATATATATTGGATTAAGAGTGCAACGGATATTAATCAATTCCCATCCCCTACGAGAAATCTTGCTATCGCAGCAAAACTGTCATTGGATTAATAGGACCTTAAATCTCACATTCTGCGTCAGCGCATTTTTATCTGTAATTCAATAAAGAGATGAAGGGTGGAACAATCAAAGAACAAATCTCATTAACTGAAAAACAATTTCGTAATAAATTTATCAAAAAAAGATCTACATTATTTATTTAACAATTGTTTCGCCCGAATTTAAACAGAAATTATTGCATGTCTATATTTTATTAAAACGTCAACTGTGTGAAAATAACCTCAATAAACTTCCCATAAAAATGTTTCCATTCACTAACTTCAAATATAAATACTGCACGTACATTACCATTCATTATTATTTCAAATGTAATATTCCTCAATGTAACACTTCTTTTTTTTAATGTTGCTCATACAAGTTTGCTTTTACTGTATCATCGCCGACATAGCAGTCGTAACAGAAATGTTTACGCGAAAATAAACGCGTCTATCTTTACGCATTTTATATCGATGCAACGCGAGACTCCAGTTTTCTCTCAAATAAAACCACGTCTACCAACCAAATGACTAAAGCCCAGAATTGCATGTCGAAAAACTGAATGGCTCGGCGAATAAATTCGCCGAAAGAATTTGCCTTGCACCGAAGACATCGCGAAATAAAACTTGAAATACGACAGGATTGTTTCCAAATCCGCGCGTTTTTCATTTTCCGATCGCCATCGATCCACCCCAATTTTCGATTCCCATTGTCGAGTCGGCGACAACAGCCAGCCATCGATTTATACATTCGCGTTTTGCCATAGGCGCGCGAAATATTCTGCTCTCAGACCGAATTCGCGGATCCGAGCTTCCGTTTCTTCCCCTCGATTCTCGCGCTGAAATGGTCACATCGAGTGGCGTTTTACCTGCACATCACGCCGATATTTGCATGGGAATATTTTAACTCGCCGGGCTGTAAAAGCTACACGACTCGCGACGTAAAATTCACGATTCGTCTCGCCGGAAGATGGACTGTTCGGCGTTAATAACCGGAGATGTACCGAGAGAAAAGTTACCCGATACTTGACTGTACTTTCGGGAGAAATTATGATACTGAAGAGAAACGACAGGAGGAGAGTGTGCGATAAAAATTATCATAGTGGCACTATAAATTATATTGTGCTGGGTAAAAATAGTGTTCTTTATGAGAAAACGGGCTTAGCGGTCACCCACCCAAGTACTAAGCCGTGTTAAAGTAGCTTAATTTCAAATTTACTGTTAGGAGAAACTGTAAAGTTGAGGAAGAGCAATTGAGCCGGAAATTAATTATGCAATGTGGTATAATAAAAATGGAATTTGTTTAAAATGAAAAAAAACTAAAGCTCTAGTTTTCAATGATTTTTGAATGACAATTAGTCAGATGTTCTGTTTTTGATATATTCTGTTTTGCACTAGATAAATGTTTAGCTAACTGAATTGGCAAATGAATTTTATTAAAGTTTTATTGATAAAATTGATTAAAACATTAAATTTTATTAAACGTTAAAAAAACACAACATTAAAAAAAAATAAATTTGTCCTCAATTTTCCATGAAAACCCTCGATCAATTTCCGTACCATTTTGTTAACAAAGTCGTAAATACTTGAATTACCAGGCCCTCACACCTCCATTTCTGTCGAGTATGCTAATTTTCCGTCACACCTTTTCTCCCCGTAATGTCCGGTGGAGCGTGGCCGCAGGTGTCGATACCGAAATTCGGCTCTCGCAATTTATAACCCGCCCCGAATAAATCGCGCCGCGTCAATAATTCGCTCGTGTCGTCGCCTCCCGCGCACTTTCCTTCCGAAAAGCGCTGGCTGACCTTCGAGCAAACGTTTCGCCAACTTATCTCCCACTAACCCGCCCAAAATAGTGGTCGTCGAAATAGACTTGCACTTTCCACTCCGTCGTCGCACTTTCGCGAAAACGCAACCTGGTCTGTTGACCGATCCTCATTAAACATTTTATTTTCAAAAAATGATAAAAAATTTTTCAACCCAATAATGAGATAATTTTTTATCAAGTTCTGACCATTTTTTAACAAATGAAAATTTTAACATTTTCGGATCCGAAAATGATCAGAACTTTATCCAAAACGGCCTTACTTTTGGTTGATCAATTTTTTATCAATTTTTGATACAGTTTTTACTCGGGTTGGCGGCGAAATCGTTACCGGCGCATTAATGAGATCGCGCGCCGCCGGCAAAAAATGATAATAACCGTTTGACGTGATAAAGGAGCTTTTATCTCGCGATTTTAATTTCCCGCGGCGTCATTAAAGCGGGATTTCAAGCGCGATCCGAAACGTCGACGCGGAAATCGGTCGGGCGGACGCTTTTTTCGGATCCACATCGAGTGGCCGGAAAGCCTGAACGAAACGCGCGAAACAAGGAGCCGACACAAATACCCTCGGCAAAGCTTGCAGCGGCGTTCCGCCGGACGAAATAATAAGTCGACGCGGGACGGTTGTTCTCGGGGAAACGCTCGTGAAAAGCTGCTTGAATAAAATTATTGTTTTCGCGATCACAAAGGAAAAGTTGAATGGAGATGAAAATCTTCGTGGAACGGTGTTGGGCGCGCAATTCGTTTAACGACTCCATTTCGCGGGAAAAGTTGCGACGCGGCGCTGCAGCTTTTCGGACTTGATGAAAATGCGGCAGTCAGTTCTGCCGATACTTTGTCGCACCTCGTACAATGCCGCGTTTAATTGGACGATAAAAGTGCACTTGCGTCCCACAATGGCCGCTCCTTAGGGGCATCGGGGCAAATGTTATTATTTTTGCGGCGTTTCCTAAAAATAAACGTTCCACGTCGGCCAATCGATAAGAAAGGCGCGAGACGTGAAAAATCTCAAGTGACTGTAATTTAGAAATTAAAAATTAAAATAAAAAAATTTGTAATTTAATTTGATCAAAAAAGTTGAATCTGAGTTATTAATACAACAAATAGTCAAGTTATTAATGTTAACAAAAGCTAGAGAATAAATAGTCCACCTTGAAAATTACGAGCAAAGTTTAAACACTGCATCACTGTGATATACAGTTTACGATGGCAATCTCCTTTTTTATATTTCTATTTTCTGTATTATTATACCTTGAAGTACTATTTCAATTGTGAATGGAAGTTGAAGAAAAACCATTAATAGGAATCTAATTTTAAAACATTCCTAACAATTAAAACATTGTAAATTTTTCTCAAATTTGGATTAATAATTTTCGGTACTTTAGGTACCCCATTTTTCATAAAGTTTGACGAGTAATAATGATCAGCAACTCAAAAAGAGTTTGGGGAAAATTTAAAAATAAGAACGTGCAAATTCGTGACGCATAAAATGGGTTGCGACTTTTCACATGGGAGTTACAGCGAAAATAAAACCGGGTATTGATTCCTTCAGGACGAATGTGCGAAATGATATGCTGACTGGAGCAGTGGTGTAACGACGCGATAAAGTGAGCATGATTTTCAACTTGTTCACTCAGAAGAAGTTGAAGCTAGTTAACGTTAAAGTAATACAATTATCAGTAATCGAATTTTAGGGTGAGAAAGGAAGAATTTTTTACTGTTACTTGCAGCATTCTTTCTTCATAAAATTGCTAATTTTGCATTAATTTTAGATATCGTAAAACTTTCAAAATAATCGTTGAAACAAACAAAAAAGTTGAAACAAACAAAGCGTTGACGTTTCATAATAATTTCTTCAATCATTACTGTAAACATTTCTAAAAAAAGCTTTAGAAAATGTTTTCACGTGAATCTTTTTCTAAAGCTTCTAAAATTTCTTGTTATATCTGATCATATGACATCATTAGAAAACCGCTGGATGATTTGATGACCAGAGATTGTAAATTTTACTACTGTTGAAGTGATAACAGCATTGTGAAACTTATTCCTAATTTAATGCAGATGCATTGCATAAATTTCAGTTTCATTTTGTTTCGCGTGCTGATTGAACTTACTTTCAGCGTTAACATTTAAACTAACAGGAATCCTATGGTTACCAATGTACGAAAATGTCATTATTTCCCGTAACACAATAACAAAATGCGATGTCATAAACTAACTTCGCGATTTCATTTTCTCATTAGCCCCGACCGAAATTGTTTCAGAACTTCTAACGCGTTTAATCATCAAACTTCTCGATACTCGTACGCAACATTACTTGCGCAGTATTAGTATCCAAATTTACGAATTGCCGGAAATTGTCAAGCGATACTCCTCCGATGTTCCACCTCCATTCCTGTCTCAACTGAAATCCCAATTATCATCAATTGTATATTTATATTACTTCTAAATCTATCGATTTCCAAATGGCAATTGTAAAAATCTAATGTTCAGTTCTAATAATGAAATGTTTTTTACCAATCAACGTATTTCCATAATTACCAAAGAAATTTTGCAACTCGTTTTTCGAAGTTTACAAAACCACCAAGGTTACCCACAAGCTCAAACACTTTCGCCTTTCCCATAAATAACGCATCAAATTCCGCCCTTACAAGATCAGATTCAGCACATTACAAAAATTAATTACAAACTCGCCACTTTGGCGCCTCTAAATCACCTTAAATTCAGACACAAAGCCTCGGCTTGGCCTTTGTCGCCGGTCCGACAAAAAAGCCCCCGAATTATCCAAAACTCAATTTCCCTGTCCCCGAAATATTCCGCCGGTCGATGTGCGCGCGGGACAATAATTCATCTTGGCGAAAAAAAGCAATTTCGGGGAACAGAGTCCGTAGATAAATAAAAAATAGCCGCGCCATCGGTTTCCCCTTTTTCGATATTTGAAGCCCTGAATCGGTGCGGAACTGCTCTGACTTGTCGATTTTTCCTCGGCGACCCTTTTGATCCCAGTCGTCCTGCGGGATCAGATTATGCGACTCGTTTTCCAAATCCGCCGACACAAACGCGAAGATCGCGACAACCAAAGGCTCTCCGCTTAATTCGCGGCCACGAGTCATCGAACGCTGTCTGGAATGGTAATCCCGGAGTGATTGCCTCGGATTCGAGACGGTCAAAGCGACGCAGAAATTGCCGCGGCGTGACGACGCTAATCCGCGCGCGAAGAAAAAGGCCTCAATTTTAAAAGGCCTCTTTTCCTTTTTCGTCGACGACTTTCCATTTCGCGTAATTATTTCCGAGACCGGCGCCTCGGATAAGGCACATTCACTTAGCCGATCGTCAAATGGACTGGAAATTTTTTATCCGATCCCATTATTTGGAGACGAGGCGTTCTTATTTACCTGGATATATTGCTTTGAGAGGAATCCGCTGTTCGGGAAACATTTGAATGCAGTGATTAAACGGGAAATTGATTGAATCGTACTCGCGAAGGTGGGATTTCGGAGATTAATGCATTTTCAGACGAAAGAGCGGGTGCTTTAGTTTCGTTGAAGGTAGGCGAAAGGTTTTTGGAAAGTATGTATGAAAGAAAGGTTGAGAGGGAACTTTAGGGCGTTCGAACAAAAAGTAAAAATAAAGATTAGAGTTTGTAAAAATGTAGGTAAAATACACAGTGATTAGTTTTATTTGACAAAAGTCCAACGATAGGACACCTGAAGCGTCAAATCGTTATCTTATCTTATGACAAAGTATTTTATAATTGCAAAATTAGGATCTATAACATGTCCTATATCAAATTGGAAGTTTACAAATACTTTTGTAAACAGGTAGAAAACACATAAAAGGAATTTAAATTCGATATATAATGGCGTAAAAACACTTTTTACACTCTGAAATTCGTTTGCGTAATTGCACTACAATTTCATTTTACATTCATGCTTGACATCCATCTGACATTGTTGCACTTGCTATCGTTTCTATATAATAAATCTTTACTTCCACTCGCACGCAGTACCTTTACTTATACCAATATTGAAACTTTAATTACACAGTGACATGTTTTATTTATACAGCACGTCAGAGAAACGTTTTATTATGCACGCAAAAACTTGCTCGTAATACACCATTCCTAAAGTGAATTTGCTAGTAGCGATACATTTTTAATGCGCTAAAAAATGCATAAATCGCAAGTGCAAACACATGTATGTAGGATAATTCGACCAAAAGGAAACTAACGAACCTCCATAAAATGTGAAGTCATGTTTATAAGCCAACATCGCCCAATTTATCAACGCAAGTGGACACTTTTCTCGCGTGATGCCTTCTACTCCTAGCACTCCGAGCATCCCCCTATCCCAAAAACTCCTCTAAACGTTAGAAACGTTTCGACTTCTACAAGTGAAACTAAAAATGACCGAAGCATTTTTCACGCCCTTTCAAAAACGATTTGCTCTTTCTTCCTCATTTTCCCGAAGAAAAATGATAGATAATTTCAATTTCTGTATACCTTTCAGCAGAGTTCTCTTATTGAACTATTTTTCACAACACAAAGTTTATCCCCACTAAGCCCCAATCGCTAAATATCCCCACCATTTTTCTCATTGCATTCTCGTCTTAACATCGAATTTCCAACCAACGCAGCCACGAGAAAAATGAACCTGACAATTTCCTGAACTCCCCGTTTAATCCTAGTTTATCAAGCATCTGTGTCTCTCGACCCTTTTCCAATAAATCTCTCGAATAATTTGGACGTCGGCTAGAAAGTTCGGACGAAACCGAAAGGCTTAAGGCCCTTGGCATGGAGAAACGAGGGGAAAAAGTAAGGCGAAGAGCGTATCGGTATCTCATATTCAGTCCCCCGTTCGTGACTGGAAACTATTCCATATAGCGCAGTAAAGCCTTTGATAAGGGCAGCCAATTCTGATCAACTACCCCGGCGCACGTGACACGGCCAAGACAGCGCGTAAAGTCGGACTGCGCGCGATATTTCCATTGCTTCCTTGTTCGTTTTGTTGATGAATTTGTTTGCCGCACGACACGCCTCCCTCCACATATTATTACCCTGATTTCGAACACGCGCCAACTCGGCGTAATGCCACGTCCCGCCATATTTACAGAAAGGAATCACGCCTGCTTATCATTCGCCGCGCATTCGGCCGGCAAAAATTGAGACGTAGGCCAATTAGAGAGTGGAATTTATATGCAAAGATTACGACAAATTGTTCATAGCGAGAAAAAAGGTTGGCTTTATCATTCGATAGAGGTTTGACGATGGGCGAAAATGAACGAGCGATGTTAGCGTTAAGGAGGTTCTGGCATGAGGCCTTTCCAATGAGAATGTTAATAAAATGTGTTTAACATGTTTATGAATCACGAAATTTTTATTCTTTTTTTCTATATAAAAATATAGCTTTTTTTGGTTGCGGCCAAATGAGTTTTTTTAAGAGATTTTGTTTTTGTGTTTGGTTAACGACGATCTCAATAATAACCTGACAGACTCAATTTGTAATAAACAATTGTTTATTAGTCAATAGTTGACGTTTCGGCGATTGTATGTCGCCATCTTCAGAACTAAAAACATGTACATTCATTTCAAGTGTTGTCAAAAATTCGCACAATTTTTTGTTGTCGCATACATATAAACAATCAAATTAACAACAATCAACAATTAACAGTTCCAGTACATACCAATGTTTGAAGAGAGTTCGGTTTTTAGTCCATATTGTGCTAAAAAATCCTAATTATTAATCAAATATACCATCTCTACTTGCAGAATCCAGTGGCAACTGCGTTCGAAATCTTCTGGATGATCTTCGAGCCCATCCTCTTCGGCGTCACCGGCACCCAAATCACCATCTCCGAGCTAGAGGGCAGCACAGTCTACCTAGGCATAGCCTGTTTGGCGTCTGGCATCTTCATCCGAATAGTGGCCACCATTTTGGTCGGCGTCGGATCCAAGCTGAACCTGAAAGAAAAAATCTTCATATCCTTCTCCTGGATGGCGAAAGCTACCGTGCAAGCCGCGTTGGGTCCAGCGACTTTGGACGAAGTTCACGGCAAAGACGAGCAGCAAACCGTCTACGCGGAAACAGTCGTTACTATGTGCGTGCTGTCTATCCTGCTGACTGCCCCCACCAGTGCCATTATCATTTCTCTGTCTGGGCCCAAGTTACTGAAGAAGACGACAGAACCTGTGGCGCCACACGAAGGGTGGCGCGCGCGACGACCATCGATCCGCGATATTTCGATTATCAATGAGGACCCGGATCTCGAAGAGACTGCTCAAGAGAGGAAACCCTGACGAACAATTCAAGTCTTACCAATTGTTGTGGTTTTGCCTAGAGCCGACGTAGAAATTATAATGAATGAAAGGAGCCAGGAGGATGAGAGAAGATGACTTATGGCCCCTAGGGGAACAAAAGTCGGACCTTCCATTTTCTAAGTGTTTTGTTTGTTTTTAGGAATACTGGTTTATAAATTATATACTTATTAGCATAATTCTTTAAAGTACGCTAACATACGAAAATCTCTTAGGCTTAGGATGGAGCGAGGGTGATAGGTAACATACAAGAAATTACTTAACTGTATGGATTTTCGTGTCACAAATTTGGGGGCATGTACCTTTGTCGACCGGAAATAAAGGTCACATTTGACTTGAAAAATCGTTTTTAAGATACCAATGCGTAATTATGTATGATTATTTTAATACGGGAATTATTCTATTTGATTTGCGTTAACGCGCCATAAGAATCTCAGAAGTAAGAGGATAAACTGCTGAAATGGGAAAAATCAAGTTTTAGCTTATAAAAGGTACATGCACTCTAAAGGTATTATTTTAATACATCTTCCCTTCTACCCTTTTATTGATACAATAATAAAATACAATTTTAGTAAGCCGAACGCGCTGAGATAATTTAATGTTTTTTTATTAAAAACCGTAGTTATGGGCAGCCTTTCTTTGCACGAAAACATATGAAAGTAGCATCTTAGCGACTTGAGAATATCGACAATCTCGGAGAGGCAAATAGAATTGCAATCAATCTCCTTGTTAATAACACAATGTTTTTAATATTAACCGATTAAGGACCAAATATCTTGGAGTATGTCTGGGAAGGAGGCACTTCCATTTTTGAGAGCGAATAAGATCAAACACTTTATCGTTTATTAGTTTATATATACACCCCTCTCAAAGAACGAATAAGGGTACTTAATCGGTTAACGTTGCGTCAACATTCATGAAACTGCTTCTTAAAGTCACATTTATATATAAGTTCTGCACTTTTGTAAGATATCAAGAATAATGTATAGCGTGTTATATAACTTTGAAAAAAAACATGTATGCAAATGAATCATTTCCAAAATTTTGAAACATTTCTAATTATGAAATGTATGAATTTTGAAATAATAATATTCATTGATCTCATAAAAAGCATGCACTGTAAGAAATGTCACTGAATTTAATGTAACATTGGATGTTCATATCATTAATCTACATTAAAATTATAGTGCAGTATTGAATTTTCAGTATTCCTATATTATTTGTATAGAAGTTATAATTATTTTCTCGTACCTAGTACTGAATTTTATTTTATTTTACAAATACTGGAAGTTTCTTGCAGACATTTTTCTCAGTGTGAGTAACAGCGGTGCTTTCATCATTTCTCACGTAATCTTTGTAGAATTTCAATTTTTTCGAATGCGCATGACTTCCACATTTTTATAATGTTTTAGATACAATGCATGTCAATTTCATAAAATGGCGACGTTGTTACAAATTTTGTATAGATACTACGCTTGATTTACCTAAATCTGTGGTTCGATATTTCATTAAGAATCATTATATATGGATAAATCCAATCCAAGGTTAATGAATGATTTGTTGATTCACCACTTTACGTTTCGTTTCGCGACTCGTGTTTCACAAAGAAAGATTGTTAAAATTATCTTAATTATTGAAATACGATGATTTAAACTTTTGTCAGAACAGGTTCTGTTTTTACCAGCATGCATTCGGGTATTTTCTTCAATAATAATAGCCTATTATTTCTTAAAATAGATATTATGTTTGCGCGGATCCTTAATGATATGTAAAAAATAATGTCGAGAAATAAAAAAATGCATTTTTATAGTAAATCGTTTTTGGTTTATGATAAAGTTTTGTAGCCTAAGAGGTAAAAATGTTTGCATCAAAATATGCTTTATCTCTAATAAGTAAGCGCTTTTAAGGTGGTTTTATAAAAATAATAAAATGCTGAAATTTGATGAAATTTTAACTGAAAATGTTTTATGCCGGTTGCTCTTACTACACAAGTTTTCATCAAAGTTCCCTGGCCAGAATCAGATATATTTTACGCCAAAGTTTTGCAAACCAGTATATGTAGATATTAGTTTGACTGCGCCCAGCGACTGACATTTATGTACCAAGTTGACGGAAGAAAAGAAAAAATAATACCGTTGTAATTGTAATGAAAATATTTAAAAATACAAATTTATTTTAATAATATATCATTATTTTACTAGACGCAGTATATATTCGCCCCTCCTTGATACAACCACCTTAACTTACTTTGTATAAACTATTAAATTTACATTAATTAAGAATTTAGATAACTCAATCTTTTCCAGCAAAACCTCAGCAAGGCCCGTGATTGGATAATGTACATATCAGTTTGAGATTTTCTCAATGTTAAAAATGACTGTTAGGTCTAGTTCCTTATTCGTTTCTATACCATTTTTGACAGTACTTTGCTACATTTTATATACGATTTTTGTAGAGAATTGCAAATTAATCCTGGTAATTGTATGCCGAATAAATATGTTCGAATATCAAAAATGTGGTATGTACTAGTGTTTTCCCAGGTCTGCGTAGGAACTGTTTTTTAAAAACTTGGAACTTCATTTTTGAAAGATCAAACCATTCAAGAGTACACGCCATTCGAATTAATGCACTTTATAAATTGTGAACATTTTTTGATTTACAAAAATTTTCTCAAATTATCATAATTGTTTATTGTTAAAAATGTCACTTTTTCAATATTTTTAACAATATTTTTGTGAATGCTATAAACGTTATCGATGTCTTTAACCTGTTTTCGAAACGACCATAATATTCAAACTTTTCAATTCTGAAAATGTAACTTAGATACTTTAGACTGTATACTGTTTTCAAAAACTATTATGAATTACGAATTCAGAACTTCTGAAATGTTGGAACATTTCATAACCTTATATTTTTATATACAAATTTAATGATTCTAATGGAATTTTGAAGTTCAGATAATCTGATGATTTTCATGATTTTTCCATGAAAAATCTGACCTGAGAAATCACGTAAATTTCCCATATGATAACATATATGAGAACGCACATGAGATCTCGTATAAATGAACTAACAGCCTGAAAGATGATATGAGAGTCTGTATGAATTAATTAAAAACCTGAAAAATCATGAGATCTCATCTATGATATCTTTTAAAATCTCATATGAGAAATCATCTGAGCTATAAGAAATAAATCCAATCATTTTATATCAATTTTAAAAAATAAAATAAGAAAGCAGTCAATAATATAGTATTGATTATTTTTTCTGCATGAGATTTAGGGAACCTCGTATGAGTTCTTATATGATAAATCATGTCAATTTCGTATATGGGAACTCATATGGGATTGTTTCATATGATTAGGAGCGATGTTTATTATACTTAGTAAACTGCGGATTGATTATATATATGTATGTCAATAGTAAAATGAATGGTTGATCATTTTCAATGGGAGTTTTAACCGGAAAATTCGGCAATACTATTTATAACATGTACTAAGTCGAATACAATTCCTTACGTAAGACTGTAGGCATCCATATAAGCTGAATGAAACAGAAGAAACCCATAAACAAATTTATGTAACCCAATCATTAAAAAACTACTTCTTTTTAGATGTAAGCTGTTATGTATAATATGGCTTTATATATGACTACGTATTTGTTTCACTTTATTTTTCATTATGATGTTTTTATCGAAAAAATACATAATATTTATTAATAATAAAGAACCATTTACCAATATATGTACTTAATTTTTATTGTATCCCGGGATTTTATATTAGTTAACTAAATTAATTAACTATATTAGTAAACTAAAAAAATAGTTTATTAAATCATGTGATTCTGCTTTTGTTCTGATCTTAATGGAACTGGCTCTACAAGTGAGAGTTAGGTGGAAAAACGAAAATCAATGAAAATATTTTATTATTATAATTCTGAATCTCCCGAATCGTCAGTCGATTAAAAAAAGTCATGTGGTGGAAAGACATGTAATCGGATATCATATCAATTTCTGTAATTTATGTAACATTCATTATATCATAAAAGGATTCCCTAACAAAAATACGTAATTCTATTAATGTTTTTACTAATGTTGTCCTTTTTATTTTATAAACAGTTTACCATCAGTTGATTGCTGGAAAGTTAAATGTGGGTAAGTTAAAACGACTGCCTACGAAGTTTATATAAATTTCTAATAGATGTCGCAGCAATCGTGAATGAACAAAATATGTATTCATTGCATCCGAAAGTAAAATTATCAAACCATTTTATTTCTCATAAATAGTTGTATACATCCACGTCGCCATAATATAAAAAGAAAAAGCAAAGCCATGAACTGCAGTAATCTAAAACGATTGACTATATATATACAATATAGATATTTATTGGAAAACTTGCTCTGACGAAATCAAAACCCATTTTGTTTCTATTGGAAGTGATTCGTCTTCGATCAAGAATCCCTTCTTCCAAGATCCCATTTTGCGGATTGGCCGAAACAAACGCGAAGACATTAAACGAGCGTTATCGCGATGGTGGCATCACTGATGCTTCTTTTCATGGTTTTCGGATCCTGCGAGGCAATCGACTGTTTTGTACAATTGTTCCACTTTCGATTCCGCTTCTTCAAAGCAAAAAATACATTCGGCTTAAGTACAAATAGAACGAAAATCGTGACGCCCTGGAGTGCGTTTACCACATCGAAAATCTCGAGAAACGTGTTGAGCCAACTGGGTTTGATGCCGAAATGGTCAAAAATATATGGCAAAACCTCAGCGATCCATGTGATTCCCATAACGAAAAATAATTTTAAACTCATAGATAATCTGAAATTTTGAAGAAATTTTGTACAACTTTTATAATACATGTATTAATATACAAGTTTAATATTTCACAAAAAATGTGTTACGTACTTATCTTGATCTGATTGAAACCTTTTGTATTTCGGGTGATTCAAGTCCGCCATAAGTTTACTTATCTCGGATTTAACCTTGATATAATTGATTGCAGTAAGGATGAAGAAAATTAAGTTTATAAACAGTTGTATTGATACAGGAATAGTATAAAACAGCAACTCTCCACAGGATTTATTTTCTGTAAAACAGGAGAAAATAATTGTCAGCCTAATCAATATGGTGGCTCGCGGTTATATCATAACGATATTCATATTATCTGTTTTTATTGAACCGATATCTGACAATGAAACACAAATTTAACTGTTACTAGCAATTTTTTACTTCACTGTTAAAAATATCCTTTTGGGTCAAAATAAAGCATTTTGACACAAAAGAAATCATTTTGGCAGAAAAGGAATCCTTTTCATTTAAAAGGAATCGTTTTCATTCAAAACGAATTTTTAGGTTAGTTTTTTCAGTGTAGTACAGTGCGACAACTGTCTTCTATGGTACCATTTTGATTGTGTTAAGGTGATGTTACACATATCCGATTCCTACATTATCGGCATTCAGTGCATTTCTTGTATTTTATTAAATATCTGGAATACTACTACAGATATGTTAAAACGGTTAAATCTTTCAATTGTTGAATTCACAAGGACCATTTTGTCAAATTTTGATGAATATTAGTTATTGCTTGACTTCGTATTTAGGAAACGCGTTTTGTCCAAACGTTTTGGGGTTAAATATTTTTCATTTAAAACACGTTCCCTCACTACGGGAACGTGTGAGGGAACGTGTCGTTCGCTCACTTAACAAAGAACTTCGTCATTTCACGGTTTTCAAAACTATTATTTGGTTTATGAGTTATTGTAAAAATATCACAATTTGCTGTGAAATGACCGATTCAGAATTGCTCAGTCCGTTCGACATCACCTTAAATATATATATGTAAAATTCAACTGATAATCTAACGAAACAACATTCAAAAAGGTAAATATAATTAGTGTAAGTTTATGTATGTATATAGTATGTATTGTATGTACACATTATGTATACAACAATTGTATGTATACAACATTCCCGAGTGTTAAACATTCGGGAATGTTGAGATCAACCGTTTTATTTTCGAATTCCACAGATAGGTTCGCATCAAATCTTGATGAATTCAAGTCCTGAAAAATAAAACAGATATGCTAGTTTATTCAATTTTGAATTGGAATGAATGATAAAACAAAACAAAAAACGTGGTACTGCATTAATTTCAACATAATATAAATGGATTGTTTGATTTGTGCTATTGTTGATGGTTTGTTCAGAATATAATATATGTCAGTCTTCCGTTTTCGTCTCAAAATATTCATGTTTATTTCTCAAAATTCAAATGTTGTACATGCAAATAGCTGCGAATAATGTAAAAAAAGTATTTAAGTTTTGTTTGATTTGTAGTATTCTTACACTGATGTGTAATAAAGTGTTCATAATGAACAGGATTGTATCTATTTTTCTTTAATTATTGATGCATCACATGTTAAAAACCTTTTCTACACGGAGAAAAAAAGTACACTAATTTTTCGAATAAAGTATAGAAAAAGTATACTATATGTAAGTAATCAAAAAAATCCAAACACAGTATATGAAAAATTGGGATAAATATATGAATAACTCTAGAAGAATATTATAGTTATTCATACATACCCAATTTTCCATATAGCTTATTTGAATTTTTCTGATGACTTACATATAGTCTTCTTTTTCTATACTTTATTCTAAAAATTAGTACACGGAAAAAACATTCGTGCGACTGTTACACTTTACAGAAGGGTAACTGTTACCCGATTGAGGGTAACCTCAAAAGTGCAACAGTTACCCGTTAGCGTGCAACTG
>JABFPB010000489.1:0-37427 GCA_022817645.1 Ceratoteleas bidentatus
ACTGAGAAAACTAAGTGCAGTAATGTTACCATTATATTGGTACGAAGTACAATGTCAATTGGTAAGGTATACTATTTGTCAAATGGTGAAAACTGTAACTCTCAAGTGGTAAACGTTTACCACTTGAAGTTGTAAGGGATTAGTATTGATACATCGATCTTTGGAGGTTATATTTTTGTCAAACATTAAACCAATACCAGACGACATTGTTTGTACTTTTCTCATATTGTTGTATGAAAGTTAATTTAAAATTGGTAGTAACAACAACTATCTTTATTTTTTACCACTTGGGTTGTACCATTTAGTTTTCTCAGTGCTGTGAACCTCAATCTATTTGGTTTTCTCAGTGTACACTGAAAAAACTAACCTAAAAATTTGTTTTGAATGAAAATGATTCCTTTTAAATGAAAACGATTCCTTTTAAATGAAAAGGATTCCTTTTCTGCCAAAATGATTTCTTTTGTGCAAAAATGCTTTATTTTGGCCCAAAAGGATATTTTTAACAGTGTAGCATTCCTCCTGTAATTAATTTTTGATATCGACATTCTACCTATTCCACCAATTTCCCAACCAAGAATTCTTTTCTGCGGGAATCGTTTTCATAATTGAAAAGGACTTGGGCTTCCAAATCGAAATTTCTATGCCGCCGCTGACCGTAGTTAATGGACCAATAATTATTCATCCTCGCTTACCGCCAGCTCCATTATATTTCCGAAATGACAGACTTTCATTCCAAAACACCCCATCAACGAAGAAGTCTACTTCAAGCTTATTCACCTTTTCCCTTCTTTCTAAATAAGTCTTCACAGACCACACGATGTAACCAAAGATTCGTTCTTCGACCAAACCCCGCCGAGCAAATCTCTTTTCATGTGCCTCAGTCAGTCATAAATATTAGCGGTCAAGCGATGCTGCAGATCAAGTAGTTAAAGTCGCGCTTTGGTCATACTACTAGGCGATGCATGAGTCTTCAGTACTAATTCCTTAGTGTGAGACATCAGTCGGCACAAAAACCAAAATGAATAGCCTATCTCGTCTGCAAACCCGGCTAATTTACCGATGACTAATTCATGACCGCGAAACGGGTCGCGATGATCATTGCAGCCCGAAGTCTCCGTAAACACTTGACCTTTTGCTTTCGAAATTTCGCGACAAGCAACCAGGGTGTCTTCGCGTGAATATTTAAGCATTCGATTACACCGGACCGTTCGCGGGTGAAAGGCACGCGACGATCTTCGAAGAATGCGCTGCCTTCGAGCGTTTAACGCTCGAGTTTCCTTTTACATTTGTCCCCTTCTTTCGACTATCTTGGCTGCGTCGTCCTTTATTTCTTCCCTTATCTCGCGCGCCAATTCATCCCCGTCTGCGACCCGAATACACATCCGGTGAATGGGCCTCGGCAAAATTTAAATCCACGAATATAAATGCGCAATACTTTTTCCGCCGCTGAAAGGACGGCATTTCCTTTTATTCGCAGCGACTCTTTTGATTCACATTGTACGCGCTTTAAAGTTGTTCGCGGAAGAGCGAAATTTCCGGGACGATGTCGAGTTGCTTTTTGCCGCGGTCGCTGCGCGACGACGCCGGCCTCGACCTCTGATGCGTGTTGCCTTTTTCGGAGAGGGTTAATGTCCTTGTCGATGGGCGTATCGTCGGTTTCAGGTAGGGTCACCGGCTGGTTGCGAAAGGAAATTGCGGCAATCGGAACTGTGGTTCCTACTTCTTTCTCGCGTTAAGAGGACCGTCCAGGGAAAAGTGGACAAAGAGGATTGTTTGACGAAAACTTTTATATTTGATGTTTTAATAGGTTGTTGTTGGATTTGTGAAAATCAATGCTAGGGGCTGATTAAAAATGATATCTTTATAATTGTTTTCTGTAATTGATTGCATTCTAATAGGTTTAGCTGTAGAATTTAAAGTACAAATGTCTGTAAAATGTTTTTGGCAATTTCTCATCTTCAAACAGTCAAAACTCTGCTAATTTGGAAGCATTTTCGTTCCCGTTTGCGGCCGAACGTTGCAAGTTTGGTGTATAAAGACACTATTGGATAGCTTTTTGATGAATTTTTTACAACAAATGTTATACAACAAAATTAACAAAAAACGAAAAAAAAACAAAATTAGGCCAATTTTTAATTGTTTTCATAAGCGCATGCAGTGCAGAAAATGTATAGCTGTACACGATATAAAAAGTTCTAAGCTTAAGGAATTTAATTTCCACTCAATTCCGAACATCGGAACAAAATTAGATTAAAATCGGTTGACAATTGGGCTACTTCTGACTGTTTAAAAATATCCCAAATTTCTTTAGTTATTCGCAAATAAATGTTTCATCATTACTTTAGTTTTATAAATTCGATACTAGCTTTCTATGGGTGGAAAGCTATGTGTAAACAAAATTGTAAGAAAAACGGTTGATAACTAGTGATTTTAACCATTTCGGTGGACGGTCACCTTAAACGACTTTGGTTTTCATTCGAGACTGGCGCAATGTCAATTCATTGCGCCAGTCTTGCAACTCAAAATGTAAGTTTATAACTTTATAAACTTACATTTTCCATGCTGCAACTCAAAATGTAAATTTATACTATCCTCGCGTACATCATACAGTTTTGGCGAAGTTTTGTCAAAGTTTTACACTCGATTTAGCTTGGGAAAGCTTGAGACAACTGCATACAATTTTACAAGTATGATGAACATTTAAGGATACCCAAATAAAATCGTTAACATTAGTTAGATAGTTTGTCATGGAAACATGTTGTCGATTTATTATTGTTTAAACTCAAAAGTAAACTCAAGAATTACTTAATGCCCCAGTTTAAAATTTTCAACATGATTCCGATCTGGTTCCAATTCAATTCTGACGCAAATCTACATAGGGTTTTGGTTCCAGATCCGAATCAGGTTGAGGTCTGTTCGGTATTGAATCGGAAAAATAATCAGATTTTATGGCAATGTTTAGGTACGGGAATTTGCTCTCATTAGTTTAATCAGTCATAATAGTCAACAATTTTTCAAATATTTTGAAAAAACTTCATTGTTATAGCTGGGACTCGAATGATTAAGTCTTTGTTCTTCTCGAACCTTTCGAGAAGAACAAAGACTTAATCATTCAGACATAGTCCGAAATATTGTTAAACTTAACAGTTTGGAAATAGTTCGGAAATCACCTTACAAACTTTTTACAGTGTAACTTTCTTAAAAAACTGGCTAGTTATTTCCAATAACCAAAAAACCAGACAATTTTGCTGTTATTTTATTTTAAACAAAAAATGTCTTCTTGATTACTTAATTTTTTTTACTCTATTATAGTATTCCCCTTTCTTTACCACGCCATTGCGGCGAAAATTCCGCGATATCACCAGTCAAAAAGAAATCGACACTCGTGAAACTGACCCGGGGAAAGCCATCGTTCAAGCGCACGTCGCGAAAATCCGTACTTAGTCGCATTCGAACAGAAACATATGCTTGCGCCGACAGATATTGAGGGTGTCTGGTAAAAAATTGTACTCAATTTTATGTATCTTAGTTTTCTAATTTCTTGTTTTGATTTGTTGCATGAAACCTGTTTGCTTTCCTGATGCTGATGCTTTTTCCCATCCACATTGTGTTCGAGTTGGACCGGGACAATTTTGGAAATCTTTGCGTCATGAAATGTTTTGAGTTCGTCGTTGCAGAGCCGAACTAGATGTGATTCCCGGTTCGGCGAAGAAAGAAGAAGCTTTTTGTTTCCTTTATTTGCGTCATTGTCTTTTTTGTACTTTTGAATACTTCTGGATCGCCATCTCAAAACTGTTTGAATTTAAAATTGTATTCGAAAAACAAGTGTAAATCTGACATTCTGATTTTCATTTTATTTGCGGTATATTAAACACTGAAAATTAAACAAGTTAAATAAACATAATTAGTGATAGCGCAGTGAAAAATGTGTTAAGATTCCCGCAAGGGGCAAGGTTTCCATTCTCACCAGAAAATTTTGTTCGAATTTTGTTGCATTTTTGGTCAATCGACATTTTTCATATTTATTTTTGTAGTTCTGTTTCTATTTTATATAAAATTCGAAAAAGCTTAACGATAATTTGACAATGGTGATAACATGTGTGGATAATGCAATAATTTTTCTTGCGATGATGAAATAACTGGTGATAATTTAAGTTCTCGATAAAATGATATCTTCTCTATAAAGTGATGTATAAAGTCACTTTGAGTAGTTTACCTTTAAAATCCATAATTTTTATGTGTTTAAATACTTGTCCAAAATATATTGCAAAAATGTATTGGAAATACAGTTTTCAATACAGTTTGCATATGCATATTATTAATTAATTAATTTATCTAATTATTAAGCCTTATAATTATATAAAGCCATGAAATAAAAAAATGCAAAAAAAGGCCGGTCCTCTAAAGGTTGCCGAATTATCTTTTGTATCGGAAAATGTCGTCAGTATTCCACAATATTTCTGTTGACCACTGCAAGCTTGCGTTGGGTTTTCGGAAGTCGTTCCGGTATGATACAGTACCACTGTACGATGTCCACGATTATGCCCATAATATCGTCGTTTACACCGTAATATTTCCATTTGTCGAGCTGACACTACTGATACGTTTACCTCGCATTATCTGGCACATTATTACCCATCAAATTGCTCGTCTTGTTTATAGTTATGATTCATTTATTCGGAATTGTATTACGTGCAAACCTAAATTCGACACTTTGTAACAATACATTACGAAATCAAAGAATAATGAGTATTTTATTTATATATATTATTTATATATATTTATAATCCCATGTATTTTTTTTATTTTGTTAATTTTTATTCAAGAAGACAAAAAATTACTTTTTTTCATTTATACAACTTGCGTGTATACTGCGCGAAAAAAAGCCCTGGTCGAGGCGAAAAATGACCATTTTCAAACCACCACATCTGTTATAATTTTGATCAGATCTGCTTGCAACTTTCTCTGCCTAAAATCTCAGCTCTTCTTTTACAAAATCTCTCAAGTCTGTTTGGAAACCTCCACCCTCCACTCTCTGAGCCCTATTCGAAAAAGGGCACTTTGTAGATGAACAATTTCATAACTTCGTACGCGCATAACTTGTCGATTGTCGATTGTAAATCCCATTGACCATGTCCGGGACATAATGGGTCGAGCATTGCGTAATATAGGAGCTCCGCCTGTTAATTTACGTAATTTGGGTGAGGTACTAGTGAACATTTGGAACCGGATTCCCCAAAATGAAATTCGAGTGAGAATAAGTGTGCAAGAAAGATTGCGATCCCTGACACGATCATGGATTCCTGTACATTAGAACCACGGTTCCAAAGCAGAATTTGGTTGCAAGCGGAAAAAGGACAAAATACAATCCCGTGTTAAAGTACCTTAATAATTCCCAATAATTAGGAACTTTGGGATATTGGAAACTGTAATTTACTAAGTAGAACTAGATATATTTTAATTTTACACCGACTGGAAATTATTACAGTTAAACTGTAAACTTACAGTTTTTATGTATTTTATCATGTAAAATTCAATTTTCACTATAAAGTTACAAACAAACTGTAAAATAATTTAATTTGAACGATATCTTATATATATTCAAGTGAAAACATATTTACATTGCAAGATTGCCGTTATCGTTTTAATGTAAACTTCAAGTGTAATATAAATTAACATTCAAATGTTAACTAATATTTATTGCTTTGTTTTGCAACTGATTGTGAATAAGTGCAAGAGAATTTTCGAAAGAAACTCACAAATTAAAGCCAAAGTTTGTTGACGTGGATTCTAACCTGAAACGGTATGTCGCAGACGTATTGCCGAAAGATTTTTTTTCAGATATAAGTGCGATGCATAACATATTTCGACATTTCGAGTAATAGTAACGGAAATGCATCTGATGTGAGGTTAGAACGATCATTGTGGCATTTACACCGCGGACTGTAGTTTAGGTGCACTCGAACTGTAATTTCACAGTTCAACTTTAAAATTAAAGTATTTAAACTTGCAACTGGTGTCAAGCATGTATGGTTGAATTTTACAGCACTTTTTTAACAGTGTATATGGTAATGTGATAGATATATCGTGATGTATAAAGTCGTTCAATAGCTTTGAGACAAATCAGTTAGGAAGCAAATTGAGCATCGAAGGTTCAATTCTCTTCTAAGTATTGGTATTTTTTCGGACAATCATTTGTTGTAGTAATGGACACTGCAATTGTGACTGTCTTTACACATTATTTTTCTTGTATGATTATGTCTATTATTCTATACTAATGCATCCAAGAATTCAGTTAATATATGAAACTTTGTGAAATTATTGCATCAGAGTTCAAAATGTTTTCATATTAAAACTTTTTAGGGCAATTTCAACTTGAAACTAAAAACAATTTAAGACTTGCAATTATTCCGCCGGTTTGTAGGACTGTGTAAGCTACTAAAATTTTAAAGTTTAAACTCGCGATGCAACTGACGCAGAATTAAATTACTTTACGTTTCCTTTTTATAGTACTATATCGTTGAATTAAAAAATTATTTGTCAAAATACAAAATTTACAGTAACATTTTTAAAATTAATTTTCAGTTTTGATCTTAACGTTTATCTTAAATATTTTATTCGTAATGTCATATAGAAATGATAAATCACACAATGGTCGATCGTCGGTCCATGGTTGGTATGAAACGGTGTAAGAAAAGTAATCAAAAAAGTGTTAAAATAATACGATGAAAAGTGTAGAGGGATTCTACTGTTGCACTGCTAACCTATATTGTATAACTTCATTTCTAACCTTTTTGAGCCACTAACAACTATAATAGATTTATTTGTCCCTACACCTTATTAGTGTAGAACGAAGTCATTTTAACTCCATCCAAATATTTCGTCTATTTACACCGATTGGTGTATTTATATGAGATTTCATTTGTACACTGAAAATTTATACCGGCCACAACTATACTTACACCAAATTTTAAAAATTGATGGAAAATTGATGGAAATATATAGACACGTTTCCATGTTAAATTTTACAGTGAGAATCTTAAAATGAATTAAAATTAAAATATTTTCCAAACTGAAATATTATATTATCTTTTGAGAATTTGTTTAAAATAAACCGATAAACACCCTGCTATGAGAGATACGCCAACAAAAGTTTTATAAACCATTCATATAACTTTTGAAAAGTTTAAACTTTTTAAAAAAGCACACATGATAACGACAGTTTATAACAAGTTATAGAAATCTGTTTATTGCGTCCATCAACTTTTATAGCTTTTTTACTCAACTTCGATAAAAGTTTAGATTCCGATAATTTAACAGTAATTATCCAATTTACTACACTTTCTATCCATTGTTCTTTTCGAATTATACTATAACTGTTGTTGCTTGTTGCATTACCGTTTTTACACTCCGCGCATCTGTTCATTTCACTGGTTCGTAACGTATTCGAAGTATACGAAATACAGTTCCCAAGTTTATCGTATTTTCGCATCATCTACATTTGGCTTCAAATATTCGCATATCACTTTCCTTATTTTGCTCTCTTTGCTTGGAAATATAACGTATGATTGAATTCGGAAAAACTTTTCGCAAAAATTGGCCCGTGGTAATACAGACGTGAAACATTTCACGACTCGGTAAGAAATTGAATAAGAAACACTGGAAACAAAGCAAAGAGCCATATCAAGTGCGTTTGCACGGTTGGAAATAGTTCGACCACCCAGCCAAGACAGACACAGACGAAAGTAAACGCCCGCGTAAGAACCAAAAAGTGTAACTACACCATTGTGGCGGGAGTGTGGGTGTGCTTGTGCAAGCTCGCGACTTTTTTTATGGAACTAACAAGCAACGTACGGCAGAGAAAAAGCTAAGGAAAACGCGTGCGAAAGAAGAAAAGATGAAGATACTCGGTGAACATTTTTAGTGGAGAAAGATCGGACCTCGTAAAATTCGCGCCCCGCAAAAAGGTGCGCAATATAAAAGTCACCGCAAAACGAGAGCCAGGACAATATGAATCAGCGCATTTTTCGAGCTTTCGTCCTTCTCTATGCAAATGTGTATTTTGTTTTTAGACACGTTTTTCAGCTGCAACGAGAAGATAAAGGCGAGTTTGTATACACACACTGTGCGCGCAGTTTTTTTGTCTGCGGTGGATAAACGTTAGCGTAAGATTGTAACGCTGTTGTACATTCTTTTTTAATTATTAATTTAGGAAATGCGCTTTTGGTATGCGATTTTAATAGGCCGACATTTAACCGCAAATTATCACTGCGCCACACCAACCTGCAGCGCCGTTTTATAAACCAATCGTTACTCGATTTATGACTTTTTTACGCGGAACATTTATATGAAACTGTCACTCGCGCTGTCACTCGCGCATAAAATTTTTATGGCTGTTCCAGAATACATAGTAATCGTATAATAGTTTCAATCAATAATCACTCCAAACCTGTATTTCAAAAATGCCGCGATCGAAAATGAAATGCCATGTCGTTTGCGAACGAAATTGAAGTAGTTCGTCACAGGCGTTAATCAAAATAAAAATTAATCGATTCAGCAACCATTGATGTGCAAACAATGTAAATAAAGATTAAAAAAATTAAAAAAAATTTTAAAAAATTCCTTTGCGCCCTTGCTACGAAATATACGAAATCTTTACCCTGATCAAGATTTGGGTAAACGGTTTACATGAAATTGACATAAAACTTTTTAAAAAGTCCGAATAGGACTTTTTTTCGAATTTTCTATTCATCCTCCAGAAGAGCATGTGTTAAAAGTGTCATTTCAAAATCAATTATTTCACAAATTTATCTGGTAAGGGTACGTTTTAAGGACACTAATTTAGTTAAAATACTTCATCTGTTAAAATATGTAGGTTTTATAAAAATTTCAGCGCATTTGATGAGACGATTGAACTACTTTAAAACTTTATCACATCGTTATTATTAGAGGCGGACGAGGAAAGATTCTGCCAAATATATCGAATATTTCGAAGTGTTGAAGGAATGATTGAATCGCGAACGGTGACTGCATCTTTGTTGGAGCGATGTTTGTGTGCAGGTGCGAGTGGCGTTTCGAGTCTCGATGTTTCATGTAGAAGTTAAATTTCATTTAACTTTAATTTTGAGATTTGTACGTTTGAAGTGCAAAGTGAGTTTACGTAAAACTTCGCTTAGTTTTTAACCGAGTTTAACATTTAAACGACCTCGGAATTGGTCACAGATTGGGTGTTTACTTTTTGATAGTTATCCAGATTCTTCTTTCGACTTTCTTTCGTGTGAATTTTTGGTAATTGATTTCACGTATTTTTAAGCGAGCTTGTAAACAGCGCTATTAGCTTTTAATGGTAGTTAAAAGTTTTGCCCAAGTTATACGAACCAATAAAAGTAGCTCGATATGACACATAAAAATGTAAAAAGCACAATAAAAAAATATATTTGTTATTTAGTTACAAGTTGTTCAAAATTGGTAGGTGTATATGGTTTTTAGATGCAAATTAGATATGAACTAGAAAACATCTTGATCTTGACCAAGATGCAAAATTTATCTCAGGCCAGACCCAGACTTTTTTAATATAGCAAAAAAGTTTCGATAAAGTAACATTAAATCGCAAACTCGGTGATCACCGAAAGTTTGTTTGTAATTGTTTTATTTCTCGGTGGGAAATTAATGCAACATGATTTTAAAAACGAAGGCTGGGTTAGTGGAATTCTGTTTCTGAATCTGTAATTGCAATTAAACGTAATCCGATATCCCGCTTAACCTTATTCCACTTTATCATGTCTGAATCAATAAAGCGAGCAATTTTTGCGGTCTGCATAATGTTAAAAAATGTCTATTTTGCGACATCATTGATTTTTCATAATGAATGCGATTAATATCAGCCACGAAATAATTGACGAGGACAAAATGCTTTCAGCAGGGTTTACGTGAAAACTATTCCAGTAATAAGAAATATATATTGAAAACATATGTCAAATATTGTCAATATATATCCAATATATTTTCAGAGATAACTTCCGACTGCTGGATTGTTTCCAGTTCACTGACTACCTTTTAAATGTCTTTTTCTGGAAACAGTGTTCTTTCAATCATTGTGCTACGTTACTCTGAAATTTTAGAACTAATGTAATAATCGAGAGGTTTGAAAAAATTTCTCTCTGTTACTAAAAGTTGAAGCAATCGAAATGATAAAATCACTGCAAATATTCTAGATTTTTTTCGTTTAATTATTAAATACCCTTTTTGTATGAGTAGTATACCCTAGGAATAATGCAACGTACATGGATTGCGATTTCTTTTTTAGAGTTAATGTTTAATTTGTTTGTATTGAAATTAATATTGATGCTGACGTCTACCTTAGAATCAGATAGCATAACAAAATATATTTCATAGAAACGAATAAAAAATAATTTTATTTCGAACTAAATTTTGCATTCATTCAAACTGTCTGGAATACATTCAACCCGCTGTGAATGCTGCATGAAGCGAATAAATTCCAATTTAGTTCAAAGTGTGTTTTTATATGTCAGTCATACTGGACCTGAAAAGAATAGAGAAATATTCAGGTTTATCTATTTAAAAGTCAATTGAGGAAGTGAACAAAAACAAGTCAACGAAACTTAAAAGTGACTATTGACACCGCTTGTTAAGAGTTCATTGGAAATCAGTAAAGAAATATTCTTTTAATTTGTGGGTATTTAACCGAAAGCTGTTTGAAATGTCGTTACTGAATATCCATGAATACTGAAGGAGAATATTGCGCTGCTCAGAATTAAAGTCACTTTAATTATAAATAGCGCAAATTTGTATTGACTTTTTACGTTCTTCAAACGAAGTTAGTTTTTAATTAACTTTCATAACTATATGAATCTGCCCTAGATTATGCCCAAGAATGTCTGAAAATTTGTTTTCTGTTGCAAATTCCATCCCATACAGACATCGAACATGGAATCCATGTGGATTCTACGTGGAGGAACATTCGGACGTAGGTTCCACGTCGAATCTACGTTTTTTCGAGGTGTGTTAGGGATAGGAAGTTCTTGACTGATGTTCAACTTACTTTTCACTAAGAAAAATACAAGAATAGAAAAGTTTTTATACCCAATTCATTCCTATTCAATTCTATGAATTCTTTTCTTCCAGCGGTATTCTCTCAAGAATCTGACGCTCTTCAAATTGCTCACATACCACTTTCCTCAAACTAATTTCTTATACTAATATTTGAAGTGGACCCTGTGGGATTTAGCGATTTGTTAACGAATTACCAATTACCATTTTAACGGGTTTGTTATTCAAGCGTTTTGCATCTGGGCAATTGCCAAACAGCTGGAAGCCCGGCGTTTCTCCCACCAGTCAGCTACTGCTCTAAATCAAAATCGATTTTTCACGCGCGAAAGTGTACGACGACTGTTGACGGTTTTTTGCCGCGCGAGCAGTGCGCCCGAAAACTTACGGACGAATTCGATAATTCATATCACACGATGTGTCTCACGACGCTTTCTGTCCTACTTCGCGCAACGATTGGAAAACAATAGGAACGATGCGGAGCGCTTATAAATTTCACATCAGGACTCGAGATAATACAATTCGTTTCATCGCGTTAAAATGCGCGTTTCGACAAAAAGGGCGCTGAGTTGCAGTTTCGCTCGTGTGAAATCTGACGAAAAATAAATTTCTGGCCTTACGAGGAGAATGGGGGAGACTTGATTCGGCAAAAATGTTGTGTCATGCGATAGTTAGAATTAAGTAGCGATGCGTTGGTTTGATACGTTTGTTTTCCCTATGAGCAAGAGCGAGAAACGATCAATTTTATTTATAAAGCGAAAGAGTATTGTTCTGGTATACGATACAAACTCGCGTTGAAAATTTTGAATTTTCTGATAATCACGATTTATGTAAAATGTAGGCAGGCATAAAATTTCCATAAAATTTACGTAAAGTTTGCATACAAATTTGCACAAATCTACGACCGGTTATGGTATCAGGTTTGAATAAAGTTTTGCATAAAATTTACAAAAGATTCATATTTTGAGTAAAATCTCAATAAATATTTACAATTGGGTATAACTAAAAATCATATGTTGGATAAATATTTTCCATGGTGAATACTAATATTTTTTTTGTAATAGTTCAACAATATTTATATAAATTTCTTGCAAACTTTGCATAAATATTTATAAATATTTCATGTCAGAAACGTTTGTGCAAATTTTTTGTAAATTCGATGCAAAAGTTTGCATAAATATTTATTCAATATTTTCATAAAATTTACATAAATTTTGCATAATTGTGGTTATCAGGGTTGGTGAAACAGGACAGAAATGTTTTCCCGCATTTTGTTGTGCGATATAATTCTGGCACGTTTCAATCCAAAGAACAGCAATGTCAGCGTTATTAATTAATTTCATTATAAGAAGCTGTACCTTTGGGTTTGGTTCATTGATTACAGCAAGTATTGATTACAACGGTAACGTGTATTAATTGTCTTGTACATTGTCACTTGCATGTTCCTGTAGCACCGTCTGTAAATACGATAATTGAAGTAAATAATTCTGACTCTGCCTCGACGTCACATTCGTTTTGATATCACTCTGTGTAATTTAAAATAATCTTCAATATAAACACGTTCAAGTCTAATTTAAACAATAATTCTTGGGAAATAACGCTGGCATAATATTTCATCGCGTACGATTTATCATACTCGTGGTATTCCACTTGAAAAGGTGCAAGAAAACCATTTGTTTCCCAATTTGACATTATATTTTCAACATTGTGTGAAAACTTATATTATTACCTGTAAATATTAATGGGTCGTTTCCTTTGCGCCGTATTTACAATAATTGTGCGTTAAAAGTTGCATGCTATGGTCAAACTTTTGTTCTCTCTCATATATTTTAAATGGTAGAGTTGAAAGTTACAACACCGATATTTCATTTCAAAGTGTTTGAAAACTTTTTGTAATTTCGAATCCAAGCTAAGTGGATCCAACAACTCGTTGGCGTTAAATATTCAGTAATTCCAGTGATGGCAACTAGTGTGGAGCGTTTTAAGATGACATAAATGAACTCAAGCAAATATGAGCGTCCAATTTTGAAACGGTTATTGTGACGAGGTTTTTGAGTGTTTTTCCACATTTTTGGGATCTTTTACAAAAGATGTAGACAAAGACAATTATACCGTTCGAAAGGGTGTTTAATGAAAATAAGACAGTAATTTTTCCCAAAAAGTGACATTTTCATACATAACAGTGACATAAAAGTTTCGAAAATTGACATGATTTATTTGTTTTAGGGGTATACAAATCGAAAATAGGAAAAATGTTTCTTCATAAGTTGCCAATCATTACCAGATAAATTTTTCTTGAAAAAATGTGTTTCGAGAAATAATTATTTGGTAAAAACAATATTCAATGAACTTTCATGAAATGATTAATATCATATTTAAAATACCCTTTTATCGATGTTTTAATTTTATTAGCCAAATATGTGCTTATTTGTTACACATCGTCCACTGAGATATTAAATTTCTGCAGAACATATCTGACATTGTTTCCACGTTATAAATGCACAACAAATTTTTTCAAACAATAAATTTATCTGAGAATATTCACAATTTTACAGACACTCTAATGATTAAAATGTGCAATAGTTGGTAATAAAAGTCTGCATGCATCTCAATAAACTTACAAAGTCGTCCGACAGAATGCCATGACTAGATAACGAAGTTTTACTTATTAAGATTCTTCTTGTGCGCGTGCATGTGAGTTTCTTGCACCAGCCTTACACAGCTGAGGAAGTTATTTCGCGGCGCAACTTTTCTTTTGAAGGTATAGTGCGTCCGTGATCCTACATAAATCGCTCATTCGTGACACGTCGTAATGAAAAAGATTGCAAAGCTTCGCGAGCATACTTTTCCGAAATTTCTTGGTAGGCAGTAATGTCTACGTCAAAGAATTCACCGTGATTATTAAGTAAACTTTCCCCTGCTGAATCTGCTCGTCGCATAAAAAGATTAAGTGAAACTGATCTTAATGAAGAAGAGAACTTCAGTATTTTTCAGGAAATTTTTGTATTGAATAAATTAAGTTGAGAAAAAGGAATCATTTTATTGGAATTTGTCGTCTAAAGTTCTTTAATGAAAATGGAATGTTGCGAAAATGCAAATATTGCGGCATTGACACTGTTATTCGATAATTTTGACAGATATTGTGAAATACTTATATTAAAATATCGTTTCATGCAAAAGATAGACAGTTTATTTTTAACGGTAGACAAAGGAATAATTATAAATTATAATTATAAATTATATAATATAATTAATAATTATATTATATAATTATATAATAATATAATATAAATTATCCTTAATGTAAGGTGTGGAGCTGAAATTTTGTCGAAAATAATATATTTTGAATAAATTTAATAATCTTTATGGGATCCTTCAATTCCTTCAAATCCGCTCAATTTAGCACGAGTTGAATTATATTTTATTTCCACTTTCGTAGGTCTGATTAACCGACTTTGTGCAATGTTTAATCGACCGGATTCGATTCTAATTTATATTCGCTGCATTTCGCACAAATTTATATCGCGCGCATTATGCGCTCACAAACCGTTTAAAACGCAACTCTGTGTGTCGCCTGCGCTCGCGAAAGCTTACATTAATTTCGTATCGCGATATTTTAACTCGTAACTCGTGACGTCGACTCCGATAAAAACTAAGTATCGAACATACAACTGCCCTGGCGAAACGCGTACGACACAACAACGTCGCACTGTGTCATAACAGCGTCGAAGATCGGTAAACCGTCGGGACAATGTCGTAACAGTACAAATGTTTTTTTAGTTAAAAAAAGATGAAATAATCTACGGAAAGTGAAAAATGAAATTTTTTGAATATTTTTTGCAATACCAAAATTTTTTTAAGTTCTTCCATATCATTATTATCATGAAACTGTTTTTTCCTTAGTACAAAATCAATGCAACTTGAAACCAGCACTTTTAGCAGAAAAATCGATGTTGTGATAATGAATAAGATAAATATCTTCTACAGATTCAAAGCTAACATTTCTGCTGAACAATTCGATGAACTTTCCATCCATTCAAATCAGACGAAACTAAATTTTAATATTGTCTAATGGTGGAATGTTGGAATTTAGCGGGAGTTGTAATTAGACGAACAGAATGTGATAATGACTGTTAATAAAGCTTTGAAATTTAGTTACGACCGATACTGCACAATGAAAATATTAACGCCTACCACTATCAGACCGTCAGAAAGCTAAAGCTCCCAATATTGCAATCTTTCAATTCCGCGCTGATGAATGTGAACCATAATGTTACGTTTATGCGTAACAAGCGGAAAATCGGATAAACTGGAAATGTAGCAAACGCTGGCAACAAGCAACGATTAAGAATTCATACAGAATCATTAAGTCAATAACTGCTGTGAAAAATCCTAACTGAAATGCGTAACTGTTATTTGCTCCCAGAATCAGACTTTACGTGAATAATGTCGTCGTCTGAACTTTTGTCAAATCATGTCAAACAAGTTGTAAAAGACATAAATTAGATATTATAAATAATAAATTTAAAATTAGATATTATATATAACAATAACCTAATCAGAAACTCATTAGGTATCCACATCAGGCCCTCATCACTAATGTAACGGTGGGAATCGATGTGGATATGATAAGGAAACCTGATCAGGCTTTCAAAATGCCGAAAAAATACAATGACTGAGACGAGAATTGAACCCTCGATGCTCAGTTTGCAGTTTGACTGACTTGTCCCCGAGCTGTTGGAACATTTTATACATGAGTCATCGCGATATGCCTATCATATTACCACAATATGATGTGGCTTGCCTTATCATAACCTGATCAGGACCTGATAAGGTTAGCCTTATCAAATGATGTGGTTTCCTGACCGAAACCTGATAAGGCCATGATCAGGTTGCCACATCATAACTACCCCAAAATGACCTGATCAGGAAATGATCAGTTTTCTTGATGAGGCCCTGATGTGGCGTGCCACTTAAGGGGGCGGGCCACATCAAGGTTAAAACGCGGCCTAGCTACAATTTGTAGGTGGAACAACTACAGTCAATGCTGTTCCACATACTTCTCTAGTTGTAGCAGCAAAAGCTCTAGCTGTAATAGCTACAAAAACGTCGTCAGGCCATTTTATTTGCATTTTCCTCTCAATGTACATTCGACTCAATGCCTTATCCGGATACCTTATTGGAACCTTATATGGTTTTCATCAGGAATCCTCTGATGATGTTTGCCACATCAAATCCTGTTAAGGCCCACAGGTCTCCTGTCGTTTACCACATAACATTTTCTACTAGGGGCGCTTGTTCAAAATTTGGATTGAAATGAATAATTATTTCGCGCTTTCGTCAATCATCGAATCATACGAAAAAGTCATGCCTATCAGCATCTATTTCGGGGTACAACGGACTCATTGTCATTACGTCGCACTATTCCGGCGGCGCCTCGGCTTCTTGCCGCGCGACTCCCACGTGTAAACGAATATTTCTTAATAACGCAAAGTGCATGTTCGGCCTGTCCCGGTAAGACGAAGAGCGATTATTAGCCGAGATATGACGACAACGGGCTCGGCGTTTCGCGCCGAGTTGGCATTTGGTCTAGGAAGCGGCGTTCTGGCCGTCGTTGTCATCCTTAATGAGAGCGCATCGCTTTCGACCTCCTCAACGCCGTGCCTTCTGTCAACCGTGTCTCTTCTCTCGTGGCGGCTTTTCCTCGTTCATTCTTTTTTGTTTTCTAGCCGAGCGCGGCTTTTGTCGCGCTACTTTTTCGCCTGCGCCGCGCCCAAAACAGTTGACCCAGATAACGATCGCCAAACAATCCCCGCCGGTTCCGCCGGGCGTCGGCGTATTTTTTTCGCGACCGGGTTGCAAACTTATTTCGGCGCCGGGCGATCGAGCGCCGCGCCCGTCTATGCTGACGCACGTTCGGACCCAATGCCAATGTTAAAGCTCATCGGCAGACGAAATTAACCCGAGTGTTCGCGGGCTTCGGAGGCGCGTGTTGCCTGCGACTTTCGCGTTGATCTTCCGGCGCGGAAAAATTAATGTCTGGATCGCGATGGCGAACCAAGTTGTTGCTATACTACTGCCATATATATATGACAGTGGTATGGCATTTTATTTCCATAAATTTATTTCCATAAATTTATTCTTTTTTTTAGTTTTTATTATTATTTTTCAACATGACGCTCCAATCGAAAAAATCTGCAAACATTCCAAAACACTTTGTGAGGGAACAATTGATATTTTTTCAAGGCGTCACGCTAATAAACACATTGTTAAAAAATTTTTAAAGGCAAAAAAAGTCTTTAAATGTGTTTTATAATTTAAATTCACGTTTAAAATTTTTTTTTAATATTCTCTGAAAATTTGAAAAATTGGATGTAATAGGACCTGATTTGTCATGCAAATTCATAAGCAAAATTCGTAAAAAAAACACGTTTTTTGATTTTACGAAAGGGGGGATGGGGGAAGGGGGGGGGGGGTTAACAAGTATTTAAAACACCTTTTTTGGATCAGAAACTGAAAAAAACTTTTATTCAATTTCGAAGTGTTGAATAAAAGTTGTACCATCTTATCCGGCTATAGTCTTTGTGCTGGCAGTGGCTCGGGTAATTAATCAGCGTGGGACTAATCTTCCAATACGTGGGTCACGTGGAGGTGGCATGGGGAACCCAAATGGTAACCCTGTCGTTGTCGTTCGCTGAGTGACACCATTCATTACACGTGATTACAACAACGCGGTCGTCGTCGCATTGTTGTCGTTCTTCGAGTGGTGGTGGTCTGAGCATCGGCGAACAGCGCCATGCACAGGGCAACGAACAGAAACACAAAAACAACCCGCATCTGGAATATAACAACTCATATATAATTTTGTACGAGTACGTTATCTTACTTCAGTTTCAAACTTCATCAGGATACTGACTTTTTATCACCTATTAATTTTTCATAATTTCGTAAAGTATACAGTACAGTATTTGACAGTACATTGTTTGTACAATTATATTCCGGATAGCGTTGAATGGGTGTTACTACTTTCTATGTTGAGAACTAATAAACTGTCTACTTATGATGAAATATGTAAATCTTTTGCTATTCTGGCAAAGGCATAGGATATCCAGAAAGTTCAATATTCAGAAATTATAATTACGTCGTTCGAGGGGAGTTGAAAAAAGGAGTAATTACAGCAATTTCAATTTTATGGTTGGTGTATTGAGAATCTTTAATGGCTAAATTTCTTATAAGTTTTTTACCTTGCTTGCTGGAGTGTAATCTGCTTCAAAACTAAAACTGAAGATTTGTCTTTAAGTATTGGAATAATATATATATGGCATCATTATTCAAATATGAAAAGTCTTGTTTTGTGCGTTATATAAGATTGGATGATCTTACGTAACACGCATATAGTGCGTATATATATATATACAGTTTCGAATATTGGATATATTGGAAACTTGTAACGTTTTATTGTGACAGGTGCACTGGCGAAATATAAATTCATGCAGAATTTATACTTCGCGAAAAATTAATTTGATTTTATATTACCTATCTTTATCAATCGATCCCCACGTGGAAATTTACCATCAACCCAGCATTGGTCCAAGCTTGGCAACGGTTGGCCGACGGTTGGCCCCCATTTGTCGCCTAGCCAGTAAGCGTTCGCCTAAGATTGTAATGAAAGGCGAAAGCCTTTGGGTCGTTACTCCAAAAATCCATTGGCCCAAGACTGTCAGCCAATCCTGGCCCAAGAGTGGCTGCCGGTCGTTAGTCTATCGTTTTTAAGTGGAAACAAACATTTTATAATGTTCACTGCAAGTACAGTTTATAATGTACCTTAATTTTGTAATTTGTCGAAATAAATTTCTCTAAGCATGAGCCAATACAGGGCCAAGCTTGTGCCGACGGTCGATTTTATTATTTGGCGATGCAAATTGTTATAATTGGACCAACGTTGGGCCGACTGTTTATGAATCTTGGACCAAAGTACACCCGCTTTTCATTCCGACTGTTTTCCTGGAATGGCTGCCAGGCTTGGGCTAATACTTGGCCGATTGTAATGATAACTCTAACGATTTATCGTTAGATTTCGTTTTGGATGTACAAAGGTGAATCATCGTTTCATTTAATGGTTCTTTGCAACATCACTGTAGGGATGTTGTATTTTTTGGGAATGCGAAAAGAGTGTAAAGTAATGAAAAAAAGGAATATAAATAATTTAAGGTACATAAAAGAACGAGGATAATTACAGTTTGTTATTTATGTTTGTAAAACTTAAAGAGACGATTTATTTAATATTATGAAATCAATGTATGTAAACATTATGTAAATAACTGATTTAAATTTCGCAGCCTAAGGCGAGCATATCTGTACATAAATTTTATAAATACGGTTTACGCAGACTGAAAGTTCTTTATGCTTTTGAAAGTATATTAATTTTTCACTTTTCGTACGCGAACGAAAAGTGAAATTTCCTTTTTTATGGAGTTGTCGTCGCCGAGTTGTTCACTCCCTTGTGACATTAAATATCGTTTACTTTCTTTGCGATCCCAAAGTGTCGTTTCATTGCCCCCCTCGGTTTCGAATCAGCTTGTAAACTTCGAAGGAGGAACAGATTTTTCTCTTACATCTCTTTTGATTAGATGGTTAAGTACAATATAACCTCAAAAATCTTCTCTAAAGCATCTTAAACTTTGACTTACCACTATATACCCCCAATGTGCAAACCTTCAAATTCTTCCACGTTCTTCCAAGCAAGGCGTCATAACATTTTGCAATTCCCAAACTCCCCTTGTTTAGCATTCCTTTTCCAAGGTAAGAAAACTGTTGTACCAATTCCGACGGTGTTTCCACCGCGGCACGCGTCGCCACGCCACAAACAAATGATTCACTGAATTGAAAATAGTTGCGCTTACTAATCAATTCTTTCGTTAACAATTGCCGTTTTGGCCATTGCCAAGTCAACGTCATCATCGAGCTATGCGAAGTCATAATAACACGCCTGAAATAACGCTGTCATCTTGCGACTCAGAGTATGAGCTGTCCATCCCCTTACGCGTGATTCGTCAGAATCGCACCCTTTTTTGGACCTCCCCCTACCACAAGCTCCCTGGCGGTGAATGTGAATGAATTGTCCTAGCGCCCGGATGCATCACACGCGTAAATTTAGGCGGTGTTTTTTGGCCCTAGTCGACTTATGACGCGGATAAATAGTTACGTCGACGATTATCTTCCGTCACGTTTACGTAACTGCTTTGCCGCAAATCTCGTTTACCTCCTCACCAAACCGTTCAAGAATTGGGCTGACTCAGCTTAGCCCTTTACGTACAATCTTTAATAAATCGTTCATGAAATTGCATAATTCAAAGGAATTATGCAACATATTAAAGACTCATTGGAACTGTGCATAATTCTTTGTAATTCTGCAATTTCTTTAAATAATTATTTAAATGTCTTTAAATAAAGTACTGCTAAACACGAAACGAAAAATTCATCACTTTAAATATGCTCTTTAGCAGTTTCCGACTTGGGCCTTGAAGGGTTACCGATTCGCACTCGATTCTTACGCAATCGGCAATTCTCGTTGCAATTTCTCGTCCGAAAACGAACCGTCAAATGTAACTCTTGGCCGAACTCGCGGCACATTATCGCGTCGTAAAATGCGCTCAATTATTATTGTTCCGAGGTCCGTTTCGGGATTGCGCTGTGCCGAAAGCGAGAAATATTCGCGAATGCGCGTCCGCGTTTGCATTGGCGTTACTAGTTTGTCCTTGTATTACGGATATTTCCGTCCAGACTTTTAGCCAGTAAAGCCTTTTAACTCCCCACTGCCATTCCCGGCATGGCCAGACGCTCGGCTCGCTATGTCAAGCACCGAGCGTCCGTTCTGCTTAAGCCGCGTTCAATTGCTCCGCCGACGATGCGTATCGCGACGCTTACGATACGCGTCGTAATCCCGATCACTCCAGGCCTCATTCCCCCGCAAACTGTTCGCATTTGCAACACTTTTTTTCCCGGCTTTCGCGGTGTCTGCCGCCCTCCCCTTTCCCCTCATCCCCACATCTTCCTTCCGAATCACGCGGCTGTATTTATTCTTAGTTCCACGGCAGAGTCGCGCTCTTTTTCGTCGCTTTGCGATACTTCGCCCCGGCGAATTATCTTTTAATTTGTCGGCCCCTTCGATGAGAGCCGACGGCCGAGAAACTGTGTTGCCGAATTATGGAGTTTTGGCGAATTATGGAGTGCGATCACGTGTGCCCAATTTCCGGATTCTCGTCGAGATCGCGATGTAAACAGCGTCACGAGCAACGTTCCCAATTTCTGATTCACCTTTGGTGAAGATATCAGACGAAGCTCGCGCGATCGGCAGCGTCTTACAAGAGGCCGAACAGCTGCGCAAATTATCGTGTATCAACTCGGGAAGGGGTTAGAACGCGCGCAGCGGCCGACGAAATTGCCGCAATTATTTGCATTAACAACTTCCACGACGAAATTTGATTTACGGCACCGATCGACCGGCGGAGATAAGAAAGCGAGCGGCCGATTTTTCGGCCCGAAAAAGTGCATTCCGCCGATTCTTTAGACGATAACTTTGTGTAAACATCAGTATTCGACACTTAAACAGCGACACTTTAATGTAATTGGTTGTGTAAAACAAAGTACCGAACGGGGAATTATTGCGCACTATTATTTACCGATTGTGGGAATATGTCGAGGAAATTACCGGGCTGTAGATCACGCGTGAAATTCGATTTCTCGACGGAATCTGTGGCTGGTTTTGGTTAGTCGAATAATTGTAATTGCGATTATTATTGAAATTGCCGGCTATTTCGCGCTGTGTGCTTTGTGGCGAGTGAATTGCGGCCTATCGATTTACGATTTATCACATTTTACGGCCAAATTGGCGAGTAATCGTTTTCTCGGCTCGACGATGATTATTCCTTGCGAAAAACAATTTCGGTTTTCGCAAACGCTCCCGTTTGTTGGCCGGAGAACCGCGCCTCGAATTTATATAACCTTTTTCTTCAGCGCGCCAAAAGTCCGGAGTAAGAAATCAATCGGAATTGATTTTGCCATTGAAGTATGAATGATTTAATTAAAGGCATCGCTGTTCGAGTCGCATCTCGACGTTTTTTCCCGGCGAGCTGATTTATCAATGTCAGTCGATTTTGGGACGAAACCGAGCGATGGACATTGATTCGCGAATCGCAGGGATGGATTTTTTGTCGGAATGCGAATGTTGGCTATTTATATATTTTACACTTTTGAAAGTCTCGCTTGCGCGCAAAAACGGGCTGTACGCGCATAAATACGAATACGCGGAGGCTTATACAAGCCGGAGCCGGGGCCGCGCGCATATCTCGCGGATTTTCGGCGACAAGGACGCAGCCGAGGTTCAGCTATCTCGCTCGCACTCGAGCCATGCCCGAGAGCCAAAAAAGTAACCACTCTCACGATCTGTAATTGAAATATTACTCGATCGCCAAACCTGTCAATCATTCCGCTGATTCCGAATGCATCCTGCATCCTACTGTGAAAACTCATATTTTACGGCCAACAACAAATTGTTTTTGCGCCGCAAAAACACCAGATCGCTCACGCAATTTTAATTATTGCGCCGTCTAAATTCAGTTCGATTCTTCCTTCGGGTGAAACTCCAAAGTAAGAGCAATTGTGTAAAAATGTGTTTCAAGTCCAAGTTAAGGTTATAGGAGTTAACCTAGTCTGAATTGGTGTCCATATAAGCATACGCAATATATGCATCTCATAGGCATGTAAAACATATGCTCAGTAATGTTTCCTATGCAACATAATAAAATATTCAAATAATTGATAAATGTCCGGTCAGAACACTTACACTGTAAAAAAAGTTCTACAGATTTTACACAATTTGAGTTTACACTATGCACTCAATTTTGAGTTAATTTTACTCATTTTTGAGTAAATTTATTCCAAATTGTGTAAAATTTACTCAATTTTGAGTAAATTTTACTTTTGAGTAAAATTTACTCAATTTTTGAGTTAATTTTACTCATTTTTGAGTTAATTTTACTCATTTTTGAGTAAATTTACTCAAAATTGTGTAAAATTTACTCAGTTTTGAGTAAATTTTACTCATAGAGTGCATAGTGCAAACTCAAATTGTGTAAAATCTGTAGACCTTTTTTTACAGTATACGATCTCGTTCGGATTCTTTTTTACCCGAGTAGGGCTACTAAAATCGCGACAAATTCTGTTGACGAATCCCATGATTTTCTATGAATCATGGGATTCGTTGCTCTGATATAGTGCGAGTTAAATTTCCCATTTACGAGAATAAGATACCGAGATCATCGATTTCTTATGACGTAGGCAAAATGGCATCTAAAAGAGTATAATCGTAGATCATTTGATTTCTCTTGCGCAAAAACCTTGTTGTTTTGCATTGATAAACAATTCTGAAATCACTCATATGTTTATATTCACATGTCCTTCGCACTCCAGGTTCAATTACTTTTTGTTCCTTTTCTTTCCATAACACTTACCCCAACAATTCAAAAGTTAATACATTTCGCAAAAACATCTTAATTAAACTTTAACTGACTTTTCTAAAACGTCTCCTAATTACCCACTCATTTGCCACACTCTAACACAACGTATGCCAATTTCTATGCTCAATATTTCTCCACTTCACCATTTCCAAACCCCAAGTCACTCTTAATATTTAATTAAACGTCTCACTGTCAAACGCGAATTCCCGCCGTGCTTTATCGCGGAACTGCCGCACTAACAAGCGTCTTCCGGGACATACACTTTCGCGACTCCGACCCGGCCGAAATTCTGCAATGCGAGCGACTGTTTCGCGCGATCGATTGGTCCATTGAGCGGCGAAATTGCGCCGGTCGGAGAGTGTCCCGGAATTTCGGGAAGTGGACCGTGCGCCGCACTTTTTGCCCGGCGAGATCGAGACGTAATTGAATTTGACGCCGGCGAATCGCTCCACGCGTTCTTTTGCGGTTAAATAAAGAAGCGCGACTCGCGTCAATTACGCGTATCGGTATTAGGTTGATGAGGGGAGGGGAGCTCATTTGCACGCGCGACTAATGAGCACCTAGTACGTGTGCGCGCAGGATGGCAAAATCAATAGCGGCGTGCCGATCTTACGAGTCATTTGCATCGGCTGATGACGAGGCGGAGAAACGTTCACCTTCCGATGTGTCGCGAACTGTGCGTAATCGGTGTTGATAGTGCGCGAAACGGATAGTTGGAGGAGAAATCTCGTTGGAAGGCAAAAATGGAAATTGGGAGAATTTGGGGTAAAATGTTTCGAGAAATGTTGTTGGTGCGAGGTGAATTTGCATCAACCTTCGCTGGCTGGAACTCGAGATATTCGATGCCGAAGAGCGGGAAGAGGGTGTATAGATATAGTAGGCATGAGTTTTGATTAAACTTTGATGCAGTGTATTCGGTGTCGGGGAATGAATGTTGATGAAACTTTCTGCAGTTGAAGACATCACCGTAAACTGGATAGTTTTATGTGCAATTATTATGTATGATTGGTAAACAATATCCAAGGAGTAGAAGTTGGTAAAAATGTGCAATGAATTGGGAATCTGATCAATTTGATTGAGTTTTACTCATTTTTAAGTTGAGTAAAATGGAGGTAGATTTTTGTTAAAACCTTTTTTGGGTGTAACACATTGTTTAAACAGACCATTCTTCACAGTACCTTAATAAATGGCGCTAAAAATAGTCTCCATACGACACGTCCCGAAGTCATCAATCCGCGTTCCAAACACGGTCATTTTTCATACGACACTTTTCTGCTCGACGCGGGAAATTAGCAAAACACATGGTGCGCATAAGTGATGCCGTGTAATTTCGCGGAATTACAGTAGTTTCTCAATTACACGTTCTCAATTCGATCTTATTTGCAAATCGATAAGTAGAATTTGCGAGCACAAATCAGTGAACCGGGCGTCTGCTGCCAGCCCGACAAAATTACCGTGAAAAGCGCCCAATTTGAAACCCAAATTGTTGCCAATCGCCCCTGTTGCATCCACTCTATTCACTCTCTTTCTCTCCCCTCCAAAACCGAGCCCCGCCCTTCGATTAAGCGTCGCCGAGTTATGAGCCAGTTTCATTTTTTCTCCTTTGTCCGCTCGGCCCAGTGTCATTGCATAAACCAAATTGTTCCCAATAATCCCGGGGCGCGACGCGTAAAAATACAAACTTCGAGCGCGACAACGTCACACGATTTCGGGCGCGAAATCCTCGTCGGCGCGACACATGTTGACGTCACGTTCGCGTTGTCGCGCGCGAGAGAGAAAGCGAGATTGACAACAAAAGAAAAATGCTCCACCTGTCATAACGACAGGTAGAAAGCAGTGTTTATCTTTGACGTCTGATGCATCGCTTGGTCCCATGTCGGTCGCATTTTTCAAATCGATTTTCAACTGCGATTTCAGAATTTTCCTTGTCAAATTATCGCTCGAATTGATGTCGAGGTTGTTATTTGTAACCGACACTATCGGTTTTTGTTAAGGCAAAAAGGGAGGTTCAAGCGCGAAGACAAAGCGCGATTTCGCGCCGCGCATTTCGGGGAAACGATTCCCCGCGTTTATGCGGGTTTGCGATTTTCATTCGCTAACCGCGAGGCGCTGTACGAGTAGAAAAAATGTTATATTTGATTGACAATCGCAATTAACTGTTGACTGCAAAAAACAACGTTCGTTGCGCAAACCGAAATGGGCTTTCCGTTAATTCCGTTTCGCGAAAACATTAAATTCCATTGAACGACAAATTGACTCTGCCCACAAACAATTCGCTCTACAACTTTTGCTGGTATACACTCTTAGAAAGGTTTGCTTGATTAAACATGGAAAATGTTGCGTCAAACTGTATTACAGCTCAATATTTTGCAAAGATTTTACCCGGTTGAGTCAAGCATTAAAAAATGTTGGGCTATAAAGTGTTGATTCAACATTTGTAACGCTTACATTAAGACCAAAAAACCTTCGGAAAATTTCATGACAAACAAGCATCGAATGAAAATTAAAATAACGAGATTTAACAAATACACCCAGAAAAAAAGTTTCTAGTAACACTTAAAACTCGAATCTCCTTTACAATTCCCATCCCATGTCCTTTTGTCCTTACTTATTTCGGCACTCATTCTCTAAGTGTTTCCAAAAACCAATCCTACTCTCGAATCCGTCTAATTTGCCCAATAACGGTGCCAATCTTACCATTACACCCTCGTTCCCACATAGTAACCTCGACTTCCCTTTACAGCTCCATTAATAAGTGGCGACCTCCCCGACGAATTGCCGAAATTATCCGAAAGATGTCCGCGCGATAGGAGCGCCACTAAACCGACAATGATAGAATAATAAAGACAGGCGGGATTGCGTCGGCGGCGCTCGAAAAGGACCGGCGATATGGCCGTTTGATTCGATTATGATTCGGCGCGCTCTGGGGGGAAACGAGCGAAATGTCACGGCCGAGATTGATAATCGTCGGGCCAACGTCCGGTCGGGGGTGTTGGCCGAGGCGAAGTCGCCGCCGAAACAAAGAAGGCCTAGATGCTCGACCAGACACGCGCGCTCGATCGATCGGTCGCGGTCGCAGTCGCGAGCCGAATTTTTTCAAAAAGCACCATTTCCGCGCTGCCAATTTGCCGTCGATTATTTCCCGTCGGCGATTCCACCGCGGTAATGGCCCGTTAATCATTCGCCCGATTCGCTCGATAAATTTCCCCGGGCGATATTATTTTTACAGCACGATTGGCCGCGTGATTTTGAAATTGAAATTTGTCGGGCGGACGGTTTTTTTGCGCTGTCCACTGGCGATGATTTCATTAAGTTGGGAGAAGAGGCGAGGGACGGATATTTTTGAAATAAATGGAAATGTCCTGTTCATGTAATAGGGAAGGGAAAAAAAGTCATTTGTTAGCCGATATTGAGTAATGCGGGATGGATGTCGTTTTAGTTTGCGGATTTCAGTGCGAGTACGTCGTTTTTCGGAGATGAATAAGTGAGGAGATCCGCACAGTTAGGGCAAATATCGGAAACGGTCTTGGCGGCGCCCTGTAAACCTGGAAACGCTAAATTACATACTGCAGAGGGAAGGAGTGTTTTCTCGATGTACCATTTATAAGCGCTTGAACGGCCTTTTCTCGGTAATAGTATATTTCGTACCAAGAGTACATTGTAAAAAAGTAGTGTAAAACGCAAGTATACATTTGACACCAGTTGCAAGGATATATACTTGAATTTTAAGAGAAGTGTGAAAATACAGTTCAACTGTACCTAAGTTACAGTACGCACTATAAATGTCACATAGATCGTTCTAACCTCAAATCAAATACATTCCAGTTAATATCTCTCGAAATTTTCAGATATCGCAATTATATTTAAAAAAAGAAACTTCTCAAAGAGCGTTTTATAACAGTAAAACGCTGTTTGAGGTTAAAATCCACTCCTAAAAATTTTGACTTTAATTTGTGAGTTTCTTTTGAATATTCCTTTGCACTTATACTAAATTAGTTGCAAAATTATGAAAGCAATAAATATTACTTGATGTTTGAATGTCAGTATTATACTCGAAGATGCAGTCTTGAAATGGAAATATGTTTACACGAGATTGCTGACAAACTTAGACATTGCGGATCATTTTCATTTGAATATATGTAAGTTAACCGTTGAGATTTAATCATTTTACAGTTTGCGTGCAACTTTGACTCTCAGATGCGAAAATACATGAAAACTGTAAGTTTATAATTTAACTGTAACAATTTCCAGTCGGTGTGTAAAATTAAAGGATATGAGCAAGGTTTTTCAACTTTTGTACGCCCTTGGGCGGAAAAGAACAACTTTGCTCCCTCTATACAGACATTCAAAACATTTTTATAAGCTCGCGGTGGCAAAATCTCATATTTCGTCTTACGCTCTTTTTCTGCCCGCTATACAAGCAGATAAAGTTAAGTCTTTGCGTAGGCTGGACAAAGAAACTGTTTCATTCTCGCTATTGCCAAATACTTAATACTTGAGAAATGTACTGTCTTATGTAATTTCGAGGATTTGCGCTATTCGGATTTGTGTGTAATGCTGGCGTAACGTACACGTACTAAAATATTTAGTCGCGTCCGCAGCGTCATCTCCACCTAAATAATTTGCACAGCAGCGACGTCATTCGGTCAGAAATGATTCTTTCATGATGTGCCGAGCGGGTTCAGTTCGCGGCATGTAATTTCGCGAATCGCTTTACGACGCGTCCTCCGAGCGACAGCTAATTGATCGCTAATGTACAAATAACTTATTTAGTTTCGTTCAGGTTCTTATACGCCGCTATAAACCCTCGCCCGGGCATTTCAATTAATTGGAAACTTCATTCCATTGGTATAAGAGTTCTCGAGGAAAATGAGAAAAGATCTTGGACGAACCGGAGAAGGGAGGGGAGAGAAGGGGAGAAAAGCGAAACATCGATAAAATCGGTGACGTTACAGCTCGCTGAAGTGCCCGTTTAGTTGCAGGTTCGGTTAAACAAAACCGGAAGAACGATATTCTGCAGCGACGGAATAAGAGGGGGGGGGGGGTGAATGAGCATCAAGTGAAATGAGTTGAGATAGAGGCAAATTCGAGGGAGTTTGAAAAATCGGATTACTCCAGTTGAGTGATAATTTGTGTTGAAATTGTTCATGTTAAATGAGAGAGTTTAACGATACGGATCTGGCGTTGTCATTAGATGATAGAGTCAGTGCGGAATGAAACTGACGATGCAATTTATCATGTAATATGTATCATATAATCTTCTAAATTATGTAAATTGGAATGCAAATACTGTATTCGAGATCGCAAAATCCCATAAAATATGTAATGAATAGTTCTAAATATATAGCCATTGAAAGGTATTATTATGCAGAGAAAAATCATACAAAAGTATGCAACCAAACAGACACATAAAAAATGATACAGTCTGGAAAACTTCGTTCCTTTGATAAAATTTAATCATAAATGACCTGTAAAATTTAGTTCATGAAATTGTAATGTAATGAATGTAGTATGAAACCATTAAATTATTAATGTTTACAAAATTAATGTATACTTTAAAACTGTAGTATCTCGTTATGAAACATATCCATTGTAAATTACCATTTTAATGAATACTTTCACTCGCAACCAAAGCAAACAAAAATAATAAAAAATCTCCAACCGACATAATCTTTTTCAACAAAAATACGTGCACGGTCCTTCACTCTCAAAACACATTTTTTCGCAGAAATTGTATCCTTGTGTATAAACACAAAATTCCTTTCAACTTCACAAAAAGAATTTGATTAGCTCCAAAATGAACGTGACTTTGAAATACATCATTTTGTGTTAATGAAACATTCTTCTCGGCGAAAAGGAGTGTAATATGAACAACTCTGGTTCAGTGAAATGTCAGTCTTTTTATTGAAAAGAATCTGATTTCACTTCAACAAATATTTTGCAAACTTAACGCATTTGTTCTATCAAAAAATACCTTTTCAATGTACACGGAAATAATATTTCTTCGACAAACAAGCTATTGTTATTTAACAAAAACTTCTTATTCAAAGACATTTTTATATAAAAATGCAATATATTAACACTACGTCCACGACTTTTTGGTCGCACCCGAAGGTCGATCGTAAAATCGATGACACCATCCCGACCTTTTTTCGGATTTTTTCGGCAGAGGTCGCTACGAAACAATGTCCCCGCTAATGAGGTTCGTCGCGCGAATGTCTCCGGGTCGCGACAAAAGATTTACCGATTGAACGCGGCGCGCATCGATTTCGCACAAAGCGCCACTGGGAGCGCGCGGCTAACAAGCGCGAAATGCAAAACTACGTCGCGTCGCGTGTTTGCCGGGCGACCGGTTCGAGCGCATTTTAATCGCGGCGCCGATCGTCGCGCGTTTGATCCGCAGACTTTGTTCCACGCGAAACTTTCTTTTCCGAGGGGAAAACCGGAGGGTGGCGCCCCCGGTGACGTCATTACCAGAATACATTTCGGCGAGTTTCCGATGCAAATCCGCGTGCATTCGAGGGAAGCAAACAAGAGTGCGTCGACCGGACGAAACGACGAATTAGTAACGAGATAATGAATGAGCGCGACGCAGCGTAACAAAAAGCCGCGACTCCTCAGTCGATTTCGCGGGGAAATTGAAAATAAACAACACCGGTTTCAGCCGCGATGTATTGTGGTTTCATAATGGAGCGACAATTGTTCATTATTTTCGTACCAGTGGAACGTGGAGCCGAAAATTGAAATGCGAGGAGTTATTTTGGAATTATTTTTGAGGTGAAAATAATGGAACGAAAAGGCGCGACAATTTTTCAATCGAAGGTTACCCGCCGGTGGGAAGAAGTAAAATTTAATTTTTGAAACGTGAAAGAAATTTCGCAGACGAGAAATTCGCGTGTCGACTATTTCTCCGCAAGACCTGAAAATGCGTTTTTTGACGCAAAGGCGAGAAGTCGTTTTCGCGATTCGCGTTAAACTGTTTACGCGGTGTGTTATCGAGCGTGTTCATAATCGGTGTTATGCAACGAAATTTGCAATTTAACGTGCAATGAATAATTCATTAGCCCGAAATTGTTGGACAAAAAAGGCGAAGGAATCGCGGGGTTAGACATTTTATATTATTTTACGATGAATAATGTTCGGCGCCGTAAATTCGCGCGGAGATAAGCGAGCCGGCGCATTTTTATTGTTAAACGATAAAAGCCGCGCGCGTATTTTAATTCAAGCGTAATTTCCCGCGCAAAAATGAAGCTTTGATGTTCGATTCAATTTGTAGCAACAGCGGCGGTTCGGGCGGAAACACACAAAGCCACTTAAATTATTCAATTTTTGTACTAGATTTACGTCAGAGATAAACAGACCGCGTTTTTACGCTTTTACGCCAAGTTTCCAGAGGCAACGTAAATACGACGAGATCGACCCGGCGTTTATTTATATATGCTATAATTAAATTAGTTAATTAAATGAATGCGATATGTAACTGGTCGAACTGGAGAGTCAAATCAGAATTTGTCATGCCAACCATACATTCAGACTTTTTTTAGAAATTGGGGGAAAATCGATATTCTGAAAATTGATCAGTTTTCGAAATGAGACAGTGAAATCTGGATTCCGTAAATCGAAGAATTCATTAGTAATGTTGTGTGAGTAGACTTAGAAAAATCTTAGACATTTTAACGGAAATTTCCGTTCTGTCAAATTTTCTTGTAAGTATACGGAAAACTACAAGTTTTGATTCAGGATAGTGTAAAGTAAATGTTTCAGACAATGACGTTCATTTCTTCACATAATGAAACTAATGAAGTTTTAAAGTTAGAAATCGTTTGTCAACGACAATTTCACATACTCACAAAAATTCTTTTGTTAGTTTTTATTGTTATTTTTTTTAAATTGTCAAGGATTGTAGTGGCAACGAGAAATTACCACTATGACAAACACTTAAAAAAATTACATTTAATTAGCAGAACGACGTTCGTAAAATATCTACACAATTTTCTCCAATTCATACATTTTGAAATTAATGTACCTCTACAGACAGGTCTAACTGCATTTCTGCAATATTTTACATATTTGTGGAAATTCGGCGAATAACTTCGAATTCATAGTACTCTTTATGAACTGAATTAAAGCAATCTTCAGTGACACAAAAAAATAAAAAATGTAATTTTTCGGGCGTGTAACCTAAAAAAATATTCTAATTTTCCTGACGATTTTTTCAGAGCCCAATTTTCCTTTCTTCGGCCACATTGCACGTGAAATAAACATCAGTATGACGATGTTAATGAAAAAAGCGGCGTTCCGCGGCCGATAAACTAACATTCCCGTCGCGTTTCCGGAAATTACTCCGGGTTTAATTATTAACGCGTGCCGGTCAAATATTTCAGTAACCACGTAATCGGGGGTTGCAATAATTAAAACCGCATGATAAAGCAAGCAACGCGCCGATCGTAGCCAAACGTTGCACTGTTTGGCTACGTGAAGTAATTATGCGAGTGTTTTGGTAAGCTGCGCCGAAACGCCGTGCATGTGTGTATGACCATAATTGTGCAAATGCACATTTAACGAGTTCCTTTGTCGCTCGACGAGCGAGTGCCCCGTTAAAGAGGAAAGTAAAGGAAAGCGAAACACAAGACGCGAAAAGGAAAGGATGCGAAAGGGAAGGCAAAGAAGCAGCCACTTTTCTTGCTATCTCCATCTCGTTCTATCTCTCTCTCCCTCTCTCTCGCTCTCCTTCGCTCCGCAATAACTCCGTAATAACGCTTGCGTAACCTTCGATTATGAAATTTGCTAAACAATCGTTATTAATATTTACATTTCGAATTTCGTCGTCGCGAATGCAAATGACTTTATCGTAGACGCAAAAAGTTTTTCTGCAAAAAGTTTTCCGAAAAAGTTGGAAAGCAATCGGCGGAAAATATCACGGAGTAGATGGACGGCGGACGATAAGGTTAGGTGATTAGCTGGAGGCGGTAAATGAAGATTGCAGTTTGAAAATAATGGCGACAATATTCCCGGAGAAGCGACGTTGTAAAGCTGTCTGAAAATAAATAAGTGTAATAACAAAATCGCTATCGGACGGCTTTTTTCGGATAACGGATTGGACTCGATTAATCCGCGCGTAATTGGCCGCAATTCGTCGTGAAATTTTCGGCTGTTTTATGGCGAGGTCAACCCCGGCACGATCCAGTCTAGCGGGGTCGTTTTTCGGACAAAAAGCGGCGTTAATGGGTCGTTCGACTCGCGCAAAGTAATTTCGGAGTAACTCACGCGGGATAACAGCACCACGAAACAGTAACTCACGGTATCTGACATCTACGAAATTCGCTCTTTATGGAACCGTAAGCCTGCGGATACGTCTCCAACAAGAACAACAGCGCGGTGGCGCATCAGCCGCTTTGACACGCGGGCTTTCGTCGCTGAATCCACGAAACTATCGGGGCACTAAAGGAGCGTCGCTTCAATGTGTTCCTGCAACGCCAAGCTTGCCAACTGGAGAGTTAGACAATCAGCCGGAAGCTCGGTTTCGTCGATTTTGGGGATCTTTGGAACGGGCGTCATAATTAAAAGTTTTTAATTAAGTTGATAAAGGAAATTTTTTATTATTACGTTAATTTGTATGATTCGAATTTATAAAATTGTAATACAAGTTTGATATTTGTTTATATTCTAAATTAAGCGATTTACGTGTATTAAGTGAGAACCACTTTTTACCAATCACGAGTTTTTGAGATACCAAGAGAGAATAGTGGGAAAGAAGAAAAAAGGTTTCGATAAAATATTCTGATAAAAGTAATAATGCAAACTTGTCGTCAGATTGTACATGAACTTTCGACCACCTTCCTATTTCGCCCAATCGATTCGGAAATAAGTCTAAAACATTTTTACATTGTTCCAAAGATAACCTCATTTAGACGCGCCGTGATTCATCCAGCCGAGTTTCTTTCGAGAAAACTTTGGTTAGTTTAAAAAAGTTTTCTCCGCGATAAAGTCTTGTCTTTGCCCAATCTTAAAGCAGATTTCGATTTCTGCCAAGGAAGCGGTCCTTTAACGCGTGTATATAATTTACTCGAAAACTGCGAAGTATTAAAAGAAATTAATCTGCTCCCGACTTTAAAACAGTCCGGCTTAAACTTTCTTCATAATAAATAATTTCGCAGACTCTGTTCTGAAAAATAATGAAGAAAACATTTGTTGTCACTTTCTTAAGCACCCGGTGCTTCCTGCACACAGTCGTGCCAAAGTAGATCCAATTACCGGCATTTATTCACCCGTTCTCGCGCGCAACTTTTGTTTCGGCTGCTTTTTTCCGATTACCCTTGCTCGCATTCGTAATCGCAACAAAAATTCTCGAATAAAGGGCCGCAAAAGTGAGAAATTGCAGCTATACACGTCAATCACGCGCAAATTAATAAACCGGACAATTCTGCTCGAAAATTCAACAATCCGCATTTTCCGGTGAAAGTCGAGATGAAAAGCACGGAAAAAACTCCGTCGCAAAACGGAGCAATGCTATTAATGGCAGTCACAAATATACCCCTTGCGTAAATAATTTTACATAACGCTTTATACTCCTTACAATGAAGATGCAGCTCAAAATGAAATCGCAATTGCATAACTGTGCCTCCCTGACAATCATCGAGTTTTAAATGAGTTTTTCTGTGATGCTTTACATTCTTTAAAACGTTTTATTTGTCTGAAATCCATCGTCTATTTAGATCAGCTTGATTAATTTCAGTCGCAATTCTTACTATAACTTAGTAAACTGTGAAAAAGAATATGAAACTATACAACCCATACTTTTCTCAAAGTGTTTAATTTTATATACCACATTACGTAAATTTACACACCATTTGCAAAATTAGCATACTAAGCTACGCAGTCAAACAACCAGATTAATTTTATTCTTCCAACGTACCCATTTTTAATAGTATATCGCTCAATCTTGTCCACTGTTTACAGCGCCGATAATATTCGCGTAACAGATGACAGACTCCGATATTCGCGACAGCGAAGTCCGCTGTTACAAGTGTCCGATCAGTCAGCCTTTAGACAGCTAATTCGAGTCGAAATTTTGACTTCGAAAGCGGCGAAAACCGAACGCCCGATAACGCGGAACTAGTTGGCGAACGAGCCGGCCAAAACAAACGTCGTTCGGGCTTTATCGTGGGCGCCGATCTTCCGCCTAGGCGCGACTTTAACGATGCGTAATTAAGATTGCGCGCGCATACAAAGTGGACGGTATCGGCGTAATTCAATTTTTCGTGCCTCCGTGCGGGGCATTGAATAATCGGTACGTGTGCCATTAAACTGCGCAGCCTGTTATTTTTCCATATATTGTTTAATGGGTATAATCAATTGCGTCATATAATTACGTAATTAAGCGGACGAGCTTTTATAAGCGCAAAAGTGACTCCGTAAGAGCTGTCGAGTTACGCCATGGTGAAATGCACCCAAAAAAGATTTATTTACCGCAAATAAATCGGTTTGTGTCAGAATGTTATTGTCTATACATAGTTTCCTTCGGTTAAAGCAACTTGTTGTTATAATTAAAGAATTAATTTACTTCTAATAATTATTTATTTAGGTACCCTAATAAAATAATTTTACATTTATTTAGGGTGCCCTAAATAAATTTGTTTTCTGGATTTATTATTCTGAATATATAATTCGTTAAATTTGCATCGGCTTTTCTGAGAATGACAAATAAAAAATACCTAAAAGCGAATTAAAAAAAATCAAAAAAACTAACTAAAAATGCACCGCTTCAGGCTGTGCATTTTTCACGTATTCCGCGCTGCTCATTAAAGCAGCGAAATTCATTTCGAGTGTTGCTAAAACGTGACGTTACGCACGCCGGGGACAATCGATACTGATACTTTGCCGAACGTTCGGTCAAAGTGGCATCATTTATGAAACGAAATATGATTTCGTTCGTCAGCGATTTCGACGAAATTATTCCGCGGGTGCTAATGCGCGGTCGCCGCGTCGCTACAGGTCGCCAAATATACGAGCCATCAATGACGCGTGAAGCATCGAGCACGCGTGTAAATTATTCCGCGACGCGCAACGGACCTTCCGCCGCAATAATTCCGACAAAAACGCGACGCGCAACGACGACCCGCGACCAATCGAACCTGGCCCCCAGATCCGGCTTTAATCCGCGCGTCAGCTATTCAAGATTTACGGCCCGCCATTGGCTCGTATAGCATTTTAGTCGGAGCAAAAAAACATGATGGTTAGTATTTATACTTTGACAAGAGGGCTTCTTTTAAAGCAGAGGATTTGTTTGTTTTAACATGAAATATTTAACCTAAAAACACGGAAAAATTAGTTCGACAAAAATGCGAGCTGAAAAACTGTGTGATATGTCAAGTAAAATGATACAGAATTGTACTCGAGGAAATCCGATTTGTATAATGTAGTATGACTCGTTTGTTAAGTTTTGCGAATTTAGTGTGAATGTGAAGTTTTAAAGTAAAACTAGTTAAGTTTTTAAACTAAAAACTTTTTCATAATAATAACAATAACAATAATGTAATAATTATTCAAAATTTTCAAATTATTTGTATTAAATTATATATTAAATTATTAAACTTCTTAAATCCAACCTGCTAAAAGCAGAACATTTTTCAGTACTTTACAAATCGATTCGTTTCGTCGAACTAATTCATACACGTTCAATTCCTCATCGAACCATATTTTCTGCGGTCCAACCTTGCTTAAAAAGAGACCGATTCCTTCATCCGAACGTTCCTTTAGACCATCTTTTCTTCACCAAAAACTCTTCTTCTTTCCTCAAAATGTTTGCTCCTCACACAACTGATTTTTTTTAAGAAATCTCTTCCCAAAGCCCGCATTTATCGATTCAATTGATCAGCCGAAAAAGTGTGGCCAAAAAAGTCCTTCTGTTGAGCGCAGCCCGCGAAACTGTTGTCGATCCGGCGAAACGAACTCGCGCGCGGACCGATTTTCGGAATCCACTTTTCGCGCAAAGTGGCGAGGGCTGTTCCGTCGCGGGCGATTTTTATCTGGCTTTTTTGGCGCGAGTTTGAAAAAGGAGCAGTGCGCTGATGGAACTTTCAACCGGATTACTCGGAGGCGGCGCTGCTCCGAAGATGCGCCGCGACGCAGTTCAATATGATCGCGTCTATAACTCGACGGCTTTCCGCGCTTTCAATTCGATCGGCGCCTCTTTCGGGCTTAATCTTGAATTAATTGCGTGATTTTGATAACCGGCGATCCCGTAAAGGTCGCATTTACGCGAGGCGAGCATTATCCACGACGGTACGGATTCAGTTATTTCTTCCGCTGCGACTGAATTTCGGCCCGGATTAGAATTCGAGTCGATCCTCCTACAGAATTCCGGCATTTGAAGAGTGATAAAACGCGCGTTCAGTTACAGCTGTTCTGACAGTTGATCTAATAATTTACTCGGAGTCTGCAATTGCACACTGAGTTACAAGGTAGATTATACGAATTCCTTTGAAGAAATTATATTGTAAGAAGAGCAAAGTGATGTTTTGAGCAATGGAAGTAAAATGAAAATGTAAATATAAATGATAAAGATGAATGATAGTTATAAATGATACTAAACAAGTATTTAATGCAATTCGGTTTGTTTTTAGAGAATAAATATTGAATTGAATGAAAAAAAAAAAATTGAACGATACTTCACTTTCAATTAGGGTTTTGTGATTTAAATCAAGTGATTTAAATCAAATGACTTTAATAAAAAGTCAATGATTTAAATCAAGGTATATTTTTCATTGATTATTCAAGTTAAAATACAATTTTTAACTTGAATAATTTATTCAAGATAAAATTTTATAGAATAAAAACATA